>JAJEJO010049872.1:1874501-1902131 GCA_020662805.1 Glaucomys volans
TTTTTTTTTTTTTTTTTTCAGTACTCCAGATTGAACTTGAGGGTGGCCTACCATGGAGTTACACCCCCTGTTCTTTTTATTTTATTTTGGGAGACAGTGTCTGGCCAAGTTGCTGAGGCTGATCTGGATCTTGCAGTCCTTCTGCCTTAGCCTCCAGAGTTGCTGGAATTGCAGGTATGCGCCACCACATCTGGCCTTCTTTGGAGTTTTTGGCAACACATTTAATTTTGGTTTCAGTTACTTCGTGTGAGAAATAAGAATAGTAACATCTATCTAAAAGATAAGACTGTCCTAGCTTAGCTGGGTGTAATGGCATGGGCCTTGGGAGGCTGAAGTAAGAGGATCACTTGAGCCCATTAAGTTCAGGGCAGCCTGGCCAACAGAGCAAAACCATCTCTTAAAGAAAGAAAGAAAGAAAGAAAGAAAGAAAAAAAGAAAAAAACCCTAGCCCTTAGGGATATCTGATAAGAGGCATAAAACTCAGAGCCAATGCCTGTGCACAGTAAATACCTATTAAGTGTTAGCCCCCATCCCCTTCTTTCCTGACCTTAGTAAGTCTCAGACCTGACCCTGGCAGACCACTGCCTTCTCTGGTGGTAAACTTCTACTTGGAGTTGTGCAAGACTCCCCTCCCGATGGAGACCAGCTCCACACAGGTTTCTGAAACAATCCTTTTACTGCAAGGGGGCCTCTGAGGTATCTTTCTTCTCTTGAAGCCACCAAATATGTAAAAAGACTAAGAGTAATTTCTTAAGGCATAGGCTCACAGGATATCTGACTGTTGACTTTTGAAGCTGGTGGGTCTTGGTCTATTTCTTAAATTTCAGAAATTCATTTTTGTTATATTTTGTGCTTATATTTTATTATAAATTTTCTTTTATGTATATTTAATATATAACAATAAAATTTAGAAAAATCAAGTTAAAAAGGGAGTTTATTAAGCCAGACAGAAGTGCCAATTACAAGCCATCAAGTATAGAAAAACATTCAGTCTTTAAGGAAATGCATGTTTGAATAAGAGGCTGTTAGGTGTTACACTGTTGCACCGTTTTACATTCTGCAAACCATTTTTCAATTACCATAAAATTGACAGACATGCATTTTTTTTTTTTTTTGAGGTGCTGGGGATTGAACCCAGGGCCTTGTGCTTGCGAGGCAGGCACCAGATACACATTTTTAACTTGAGGTTGTGTTTTAAAAAATAAAACAAAACAAAACAATATATTATTAACTGATTTAATCATCATACTATATGGCTATAGAACATGATTCTAAATAATAATATGATATTTTCTATACTTCCTACATGTGCTGCAATAACTTGGTTTAATGACCCTGATGTTTCTCAGTGTAACACCTAACAGCCTCTTATTCACACTTGCATTTACTTAAAGCCTGGATTATTTTTCTATACTTGGCTTGTAATTGGCACCTCTGTATTGCTTAACAAACTCCCTTTTTAACCTGATTTTTCTAAATTTTATTGTTATATATTAAAATACACATAAAAGAAAATTTATAATAAAATCTAAGCACAAAATATAACAAAAATGAATTTCCATTATTTAAGAAATAGACCAGACCCACCAGCTTCAAAAGCTTTTCTTCACTCTCCTTGCTCCTACCTTCTTCACCCCACTCCCAACCCCTCTCTGAGTAGACACCATCCAAAATTTGGCATTTATCATTTTCTTTATAGTCTTCCCCATAAGCATTAATCTGTAAATAATGTACTGTATAATATTGTTTTTACAATTCACACAATGGAATCTTTCTATATGTATCCTTTTGCAATCTGCTTCTCTAATGAAAGCTTAAATTTCTACAATTTATACATTTACTAGTTGTTCATCTTTACATTTATCCATTTATACATTTAAATATTTATACATTTATTAGGTGTTTATATGTGTAGTTCTTTTTCATTGTTATAGTCTCATACATAAATATCTTATTCTAATAATCCACTCCCTTGAAAATGGATGACTGCATTATTTCAAGTTTTTTGCTGTAACAAACAATGTAGCTATGAACAACATTTGCATGCATGCCTCCTAGCCTAGTATTTCTCAAAATACATTTGCAGAAGGAAGAGTTCTATTTCCAATCTTCAGCAGACTAACACTTTTGTAAAACACAATAAAAATAAGTTACTATAAACCTACACATACCATGTGACTCTGCTCTTCCACTCTTAGGTATACATTTACCCAAGGTAAATGAAAGCATATGACCACACAGAGATTTGTACATAAATGTTCAAAGCAGCTTTATTGTAATGGCCCCAAATGGGAAACAACTCTGACTCCATCAACGGGTGAGTGGATAAATGAGTGTGGTATATCCATACAATGGAATAGTATTTGTCAACAAAATGTGCTGATCTACTGATACATGCAGCCACATGGATGAATTGCAAAATAATTATGCTTAGAAGCCAACAAGAGTATATTCTGTAAAAATCCCATTTTAGGAAATTCTAGAGAACATAAACTAATCTACAGTGACAGAAAGATCTGTGGTGGTTCTAAGAAGGGGGAAGAGAGTAGAAGGTAGTAAAGGGTGTGGGCATCAAAAAGGAAAAAATACAAAGAGGCAAGAAATGTTTTAGAGAGTGACAGATATATTTATCACCTTGGTTATGGTAGTGATTTCATGGGTGTATGTTCATGTCAAAATTTATCCAATTGCATACTGTACAAGCTGGGGACACAGCTCAGTGGTAGCGTGTTTGCTAGCATATATGAGGCCATAAGCTCAATTCCCAGGGCCACACACACACAAAAATATATACTTTAAATATATGTAGTTTATTGTATGTTACTAACTCAAAAAAAAACATACTAGCTTACTAGAAAAAGGCAAAAGTCCTGTTTTTTAAATTAAATTTGACAAAATTATATTTCAATAAACTTAAGAAAAAAAGAAAAGATCATAAAACTGTACCATTATTCACTTAAAGTATGATTAATATAACCTGTGCTTATCTTCATGCAGACCTGCAGGAAATAATTTCCAAGCCAGCACTGGTTCCAGATACAATTTGAGTGGCACTGTCCTAAGCTACATGAGCAACAGGTTCTCCAGCAGTGCTTCTCAGCCTTATTTGGCTATTAGAACCACCCAGGGAGTTTTTAAATTTTAACTTCATTTCTAATTTTTCTTTTTTTTAGGGTGTCTCTCTGTTCTCCAGGTTGGCTTTGAACACACAATCGATCCTCCTGCCTTCCGCCTCTTGAATAGCTAGGATTACAAATGTAGGCCACCATGCTTAAAAACGAAGACACAGGCCTGGGGATGCAGCTTAGTCACAGAGCATGTGCTTAGCATTTAATGAAGAAGGGAGGGAGGGAGGGAGGGAGGAGGAAGGGAAAGAAAAAGATTCCACCTCCAAATACTCTGAGGTAACTTATTTGGGATGGAGATTCCCAAATATTCTTGGTTCAAGGACTGGCATGTCAAGTTTTTCTTTGCACCCCTGGAACTAATATCTAATAATTCTGTTAATGTAGTTAGGGCCAAACAACTTAAGTCTTTATGTTCTAACAACATAGTGGCTGTTTGAAAAAGTTGTATAAAAAATTGAAAGAAAAATAATATTTTTATTTCATTCTCAAATAACCACAATTATCTACTAATGAGATGTGTGCATCCACAGAGCACTCCATGGCTTCTCAAACCCTGATGTTGAATTGAACTCCATCACCCTGGCTTCCTGTTCCACTGTGGTTTTCTTGAGGCATCTGCTTTTAAAGAGAGCAACCACTGAAAACCTTTTATACTAGAAAGGACTGCTGCATGGACTAATACTGAATCTGTGCCTGTCTTGAGCGAGTAGTTCACATACTGTCCATGGATGGATGCCAAGGGTCACCAAGTTCCCTTGAATATTTAAAATATCCCATAGTCCTCTATGGTTTGCTGTGGTGCCCAGGACACTTGTAAGCACGATTGGGAACGACAGGTCTGGTTTAAGGCCCAGCTATGTTTTTCTCTGAGATCTTAACATGGCACTGAGAACCACTGCGCTAGAGCCTAGACCAGGAGCTGAATGTCTGTACTGTGACAGTGTCAGCTCTTGACAAGGCTACCTCATTCTCCAACGCATTTGTACTACTTCATACTGCCATTGGCAGTACTAAGAGGTCCTCTTGCTGTATATCCTTACAGCTGGTATAGACACTTTAGAACTTTTGCCACCCTGGAGACTGTGAAATAATACTACCTGGCAGTTTTAATTTACATTTCCCTGATTACTAATAAAATCAAACATTTTTATACTTTTATTAACCATTCACTTTTCCAATTCGGTAACTTCTATCCAAAGCTTCTGTTCATTTTTCTAGAGAGTGCCATTTTTCTTTATTAATTTATCAGTTACATAGTTATAACAAACACCTTCCCAGGTATTATTATTATTATTATTGGTACTGGGGATTGAGCCCAAGGGTGCTTTACCACTCAGCAACATACCCAGTCCTTTTTTATATTTTATTTAGAGACAGGGTCTCGCTAAGTTGGTTAGGGCCTCACTAAGTTTCTGCGGCAGGCAATGAACTCACAATCCTCCTATCTCAGCCTCCCGAGCCACTGGGGTTACACGGACAGAGTCACGACGCCCGGCTCCTTCCCCCCGTCTTTATGGCGTGTTTTCTCATTTACTTTGCAATGTTTTTGATGAGAAGAAGTCCCATTTATAAAGGATGAGTTTCTGTTTCCTAAGTTTTCATCAGTTATATATATATGGTAAATATTTTCGGCCAGTTTGTGACTTCCTTCCTTCATTCCTGCCTCCACTCTTTTAGTTGTGGCTTTTGATAATGTCCATCTTTTAAAGTAGTCTAATGACCAATCCTTTCTTTTATGGCTAGCACTATCTTTGTCTCATTTAAGAAACCCTTCCCTCCTGCAAGGTCATAAATCTATTCTCCATCATTTTCTGCCAAAAGTTTAAAAGTTTTGCCTTTTAGATTTAGTTCCTTAATCTACCTGAAATTGATTTCTGTGGATGGAATGAAGTACCGATCTATTTTAATTATTTTCTATATGAATAATCAATTTCCCTTGAACCATTTAATGCACTGCCCCTCCCTTCCCACTGAGGCGGGCTGCCAAGTCAGCCATAAATCATATTGACAGACTGTGTCTGTTTCCAGGCTAGCCTATAACATTCCACTGAATAGATAAGGTACTGAGGTGAAGGACAGTTCCTCTGAGAAAGAAGGGGAACTTTACATCATCTACACCTTAGTCCTTAAGTTCATTACACTTTGGATTTTCTGCATCAAACTGGATGTAGTTACTAAGGTAGCCCTAATGGCAATCTATAGATGAGAACTGGCTTTGAACAAAAGGAGCAAAGCCATACAATGCTGAATGTAATCAATGACTATATCAAACCTAAATTTTTTTTCATTATTTAAGTGATAATTATATATACATATATGTATGATTAAAGAAAATGTAGTACACCAATCAGCAGCAGAAAAAAAATTACCCCTGTAGCACCTTTTCTCCCCCACCGCCACAAAGTAGGTAAGTTCAGGATCTCCACATCTTTGCTTACCATAGCCCACTAGGTCCTGGAGGTCCTGAATATTTCTTCTTCCCCATGTTTGAGCCTCAAACTAGGATCTGGTCTCCTATGCTGGTGAAGTTGTTTCAACTACAAAGGACTCCATGCGCCCAAGTTGACAGCCTCCCATGCTTTCTCTCACTAATCCCTCCACAGGTTCCTAATTTTTTGTTGCTGGCAGTGTGATACATGTCAAAAATCTTGGGATCAAAAATGTTGGACAACTACTGTCCCATAATTATTTGTATATGTTTGATGTCCATTTCTGAGGGTTCGCATCAACTTCTTTTGGTTGGGTTAGAAGCTAGTGTCTTACTACTACAGCCATGATCCAAATGCAGACTTCAAAAATCAGCATAAGGAAAACTACATGTACTCAGCAAGAAATTCCAAGAGACTGCTTCGCTTTGCAGAATGTCAATCCAGAAGCAAAACTGAACTGCCTACATTTTCTGATTGTTATAACCAGAAAGAAATTCTCCACATATCTAATAGATTCCATCTTTTTTGAACAAATATGTATAAAATATATAGGCAAACTATTTTTCCTGGTCTTGTCTCATGAATGTCTTTGTCTTTAAAATGTAGATAAGAGGAAATTATTTGTCATCATAAGTTATATTCTGGGTATCCATGTATAAAAGTAATAAGTGATAAGATTCACATTCCCTTTCCCAGTGAAAAATCAAACCTCTCCCCCAGTGAAAAATAAAGGAATGAATGTTTTTCCTTAGTTTCCTTTCCTTTCTTTTTATGATCACTCTTCCTTCCAATGAACATTCATTGCATGCCCTATGCATTTAGGTGCCAAATTGCTGGCTTCATTATATTGTATGAAAAAATCTGGAGGATTTATTTATATGCATGTTTTATATAAAAGCAAGTCTGTCCCATTCAAAGACAACTTGTTAAGCCATTCATTCCATTCAGCTCAAGAAAACAGACTGAAATCATCTGAGGCTGTGACCGCCATACAAGGCCCCAGATAATAGGAATATCTCAGAGGAAATTATTCTAGCTCAGAGCTCAGAAAAGGAAAGCCTTGTTTCAGAAGAAAGAACCACAGAAAGGGAGGCTTTCTTTCAGGGAAAAAAGGCTGTTTCATTCTATTCCAGAAAACAACAACAACAAAAAAATGTGGTGTCTCTTTTGAAAGCCAAAGAAGAAAGTAATTAGGGACCATTCCAGATCTTGCAATTATTAGCAAAAAACATTAATGACATAGAATTATCAATAGACCTATATTTTTTCTTGTTTCCATATTTTTACTGATGCATCATAGTTGCACATAATGGTGAGATTTGATGTTATGTATTTGTACATGATATAACTATATAATTTGGTCAATATCCCTCCCCAGTATTTCACCTTTCCCCCCTTCCTCCCTCCCCAGGTCCCTCTCCTCCCTTCTGATCTCCTCTTAGTTTTCATGAGATTCCCCACCACTACTACCTTTCCTCCACATTTGAGATAAAACATCCAATCCTTCACTTTCTGAGTAATTTCACTTAACATAATATTCTCAAGTCAGATTCATTTTCCTGCAAATGACATAATTTCATTCTTCTTTATGGCTGAATAAAACTCCATTGTGTATACATATCACATTTTCTTTATCCATTCAACCACTGATAGACAACTAGGCTGGTTCCATGGTTTGACTATTGTGAATTGTGCTGCTATAAACATGGGTGTGCATGCATCACTTTTGTATGATGACTTTAATTTTTTTTTTCTTTGCAGTGCTGGGGATTGAACCCAGGCCTTGTGCTTGCGAGGTAAGCATTCTACCAACTGAGCTATATCCCAGCCCTACTTTAATTCTTCTTTAGGATAAATACTGAGGAGTAGTGAAGCTGAGTCATATGGTGGTTCCATGCCTAGTCTTTTGAGGAACATCCTTACTAATTTCCATAGTAGTTGTACCAATTTATAATCCCACCAACAGTGTAAACGTGTTCCTTTTTCTCCACACTCTCTCCAGTATTTATTATTATTTGTATTCTTGATGGATGCCATTCTAATTGGATGAGATTAAATCTCAGTATAGTTTTGATTTGCATTTCCCTAATTGCTACAGATGTTGAAATTTTTTTCATATATTTGCTGGCCATCTGTACTTCTGTGAAGTGATTGCTTAATTCATTTGCCCATTTATTAATTGGGTTATTTGTTTTTATGGTGTTAAGTTTTTTGAGTTCTTTATATATTCTGGATATTAATCCTCTGTCAGAAGAGGAGGTAGCAAAGATTTTCTCCCATTCTGTAGGTTCTCTCTTCATATTCTTAATTGTCTTTTTGGTTGTGCAGAAGCTTCATAATTTGATGCCATTTCATTTATTAATTCCTGATATCATTTCCTGAGCTGAAGGGGTCCTATTGAGAAAGTCATTGTCTATGGCTATATGTTGAAGTGTTGACCCTATGTTTTCTTCTAGCAGCCCCATGGTTTCTGGTCTAATTCCTAGTTCTTTCAACCATTTTGAGTTAATTTTTGTGCACAGTGAGAGATAAAGGTCTGGTTTCATTCTTCTACATATGGATACCCAGTTTTCCCAGCACCATTTGTTTAAAAGGCTGTCTTTTCTCCAATGTGTGTTTTTGGTAACTTTGTCAAGGATCAGTGACTGTAAGATGTGTGGGTTTGTCTCTGTGTTATCTGCTCTGTTCCAGTGGTCTGTTTTTATGCCAGTACCATGCAGTTTTTGTTACTATGGCTCTGTATTATAATTTGAAGTCAGGTATTGTGATGCCTCCAGCATTGCTTTTTTTGACTTAGAAATGCTTTGGCTATTCTGTGTCTTTTATTCTTCAAAATGAATTTGAGGCCTTTTTTCTAGTTCTGAGAAGAATGTCATTAGTATTTTGATGGGGATTGCATTGAACTTGTATATTGTAATATTGATCTAGATTTTCTTAAAATTCAGTTGTGACTAGGATATAGAATAAAGTGACTTTTATTAAGAAAAAAATTCTTGGACATATTTTCTCTTTTGATCTGTATTTGGGCACTAAGCATTCTTACTGGTTAACGAAATGAATTAGCTGTATGTTTTGAGTGCACCTTCCTGTCCTCCCGTAATGTGATTTTACCCTCCATTTTTAAAACTGCCTGAGTCTAAATGATTATTTATAATAACAGGTAGCAGCTCCAATTCTGCATACAAGATTCCATAACCTGTCAGTGGGTAAGTGACAGAGCCAATATTCAGAGCTGGTGGCAGAATCTGCCTATCACTATATTATTATGCTGTCTACGCAGAAATGCAGCAAGAAGCTAGAAATTAGGAACCTAATAAGAAACATTCATGAGAGAATATGAAACTTTTGCTCTGGATTTACGGGAAGTGAGGAAACAAAAAAATAGTTAAGCAGAGTGAGAAATGAGCTTGTTCAGACTAAACTGAAGCAAAAGCATCCTCCAGTTATCTCTGTCCTATGGTGAAAGGGACAGTGAGTTGCTGACACAATATCCACTCTTCTCATTCCCTTACTAAAGAATGCTGATGCTGTTTGGGGGACAATGTTCCCAGATTGAAGGCTACTTTACCCCAACCTCCTTGGCTGCTAGGGGTATAACAAGGATATGTGAGCAAAAGTTAAGTGGATGGAAACCAGGGAGCTGATTTAGTTGAGATAGATAGATAGATAGATAGATACATACATACATACATACATACACTGTTTTGTTTTGTTTTGTTGACTATGCTACTTTCTTTTGGTGTGGAACATGATCTGATAGCCCAAAACAATCTACAGTTTCAGTACAAAATACTAATAGCATTTTTCCCAGATATAGAAAAAGCAATCCTAAAATTTGTAAGGAACCACCAAAAAATCCTAAATTGTCAAAGCACCTTGAGAAAGGACGAAGTTGGAGGCATCACACTCTCTGATTTCAAACTATATGACAAAGGTATAGTAAACAAAAAGCCACGGAAGTGACATAAAAGCAGATAAAAAGACCAATACCAATGGAACAGAATAGAGAGCCCAGAAATAAACCCACACATATATGTGCAACTAATCTTTGACAAGGGTACCAAGAATACACAATGGGGAAAGGCTCATCTCTTAAATAAACAGTGTTGGGAAAACTGGACATCCATGTAGAAGAATGGGACTCTTGTCTTATAGCTACACAAAAATTAACTCAAAATGGGTCAACCAAAAAAGGAAAAATTGCAGAAAACTCCTTCACATTGACCTTGACAGTGAGTTTTTTGAACATGACACAAAAAGCACAGGCAACAAAAGCAGAACTAAACAATAAGGACTATGTCAAATTTAAAAGTTTTTGTGTAGCAAAGGAAACAATCAACAAAATGAAAAGGCAGCCTATGAAATGGACAAAAACACATGCAAATCATTTCTCTGATAAACTGTTAACAAAAATAGAGGGCCCTGGGTGCAGCTCAGTGGTAGCGCTCCTGCTTGGCATGTTAAGACCCCATATCCAATCCCCAGAGCCACATAAGAAAGACAATTGTTAGGACATGTTTGTGGCCCAAAGTATGACCCAGATGCACTTGAGGAGAGTGTGTGCCCTGCTCCTGTTGACTGACATGCTCTGTGCGTTCTGTTAGGCCCACTGGTTTGCAGTGCTCCTCAAGTCTGCCGTTCCCTTATTGATTTTACATCTGTATGATCTACCCACGGATGAGACTGGGGTGCTGAAGTCCCCTCTGTTACTGTATTGCTGTCTGTTTTCCCCTTCAGTTGTGTTAATGTTTGCTCTATGCATTGAGGTGCCCCAGGGCTGGGGGTATGTGTGTATTTATAACTTATTTCCTCTTGATAAAGTGACCTCATGAGTACTGTATATAGTGACTTTGTGTCTTGTGACAGACACTGACTGAAAGTCTGTATGGTCTGAAGCAACAATCACTCTGCCTTCTGATGTTACCATTTGCATGGAAAGTCTTTCTATCCCGTCGCTTTCAGTCTGTTTGTGTTCTTAAGGCTAAAGTGAGTTTTCTATAGGACACAAATTGTTGGGTCTTGTTTTTTCCTTCATTTAGCTAATTTTTGCTTTTGATTACTAGTTACTAGTAAATAGTTAAAGACTTACTATTTTAATTTTGTTAATAGCTTTTTGACCTATGTAATTCCTTTGTTCCTTTCTTCCTCCTTTGCTGTCTTCCTTTATGATACATGTGTCTGTGACTCTGTATGTGTGTGTGTGTGTGTGTGTGAGAGAGAGAGAGAGAGAGAGAGAGATTGAGAAATAGTATGCTTTGAGTCCTTTCTCTTCCTTTTGGGTATCTACTAGAGGTATTTTCTCTGTGGTTACATAAAACATTGTACAGTTATAACATTCTATTTCAAGTGGAAAACTTCATCTACTTTATTACTTAACCGATGTCAAATTTTGTAACTTTTTATATTGTATATCCATTAGCAAATTATTGTAACTATAATTATCTTTAAAGCTTTTGCCTTCTAACTTTTACTCTAGAGTTAAAGTAAACTTTTATTGTCCACTTAGCCATGGCTGGTCTGCCAGATATTATTTATGGACCACACACTTATCTTTGATTTTGCCTTATGCCTCACCACATCTCTAATCTGCCATAATAGTGAATATTGACAAGGCTGGGGTAGGGACTAGGGGGAAAGAGGAGGGCAAGAAGAAAAAGAGAAAGAGAATATAGTAGACTGGTCAACAGGGGAATGAAGCTCAAGAGAAGGTGAGGCTATTTGCTTTGTAAATTATTTGGTAATTTTTTTTTAAATCTAAGTGTCTTTTTCAGTCCCATTGAAATGGCTTTGTAAATCACTAGAACGTAAATATCATGGTGCTCTTTCTGCGGGTTATTCTTCCTTAAAGGCACTTTCTAGGTTCTACCTCCACATCCTCAACAAGCTGATTTTGGATCCATGGTTGAATTTACTAAGGTAAAACTGTGAACCTAACGATGAAGTTTTCCTATCAGGGTTCATGAGGAAATAAAACTATAAACTTGAAAATATTTTAATTTAGTCTTCATTAAGGAAAGATATGGTCACGCACGCCTGTAATCCCGGGGGCTTGGGAGGCTGAGACAGAAGGATTGTTAAGTTCAAAGCCAGCTTCAGCAACAGCAAGGTGCTAAACAACTCAGGGAGACCCTGTCTCTAAATAAATTATAAAATAGGGCTGGGAATGTGGCTCAGTGGCTGAGTGCCCCTGAGCTCAATCCCCAGTTAAAAAAAAAAAAAAAAAAAAAAAAAAAAACACAAAAATCCTCTATTTCTATTAGTTTTAAACAATCGTGAATATTCTCACAGTCAAACCGAATGAAGCATGTCGAATACTCCAGTATGTTTTCAATAACTTGGGGGGATACAGGATCCCTAAATACCACCATCCTGACCAACTGTGAGGACAAAATCCGGGTTGCCTGGCCACAGTGGAAGGCCTTCACGTCCTCACTGATGCCCACCCACATACCGCACTGCATGTGGTTTTGAAAAACACTTGATACTTTCTCTTGTGCTCACCCTTGCTTTCCCTGGGCTCCTTCCCCACATTCCTACCTCTTTTGCACCTTGGTAACTTCCAAACTGACAGAAGCTCTCAGGTCCGAAAACATCTGCCCTTGCAAGTCTGTCCTCATATTCCCTCCACATACCCTATGTGGGTTTATCAAGTACCCTTTTCTCTCCTTCAGTACTTCAGACACAGAAGATTAAATTTTTCTTCAAGAGTAATATTTTGATTATGATGCACAAATCAATAACAACTAATGTGTTAATTTTTTTCAGACTGAAAAAAATTGTATGCTCAACTATCTTGAAGAAATGATAAGTAATGATTTGGATGACTAGATTTTAACATGTATTCACGAGTGTTCCATGTACCCTGATTGTGCACTGAAATCACTTTAGTAATAAATAATTTTTAAGCTACAAAAAATTTTTTTTTTGTAGTTCTAGTTGGAGAGAGTGCCTGTATTTTATTTACGTATTTTTATGTGGTATTTAGGATCGAACCCAGTGCCTCACACATGCTAGGCAAGCACTATGCCATTGAGCCAAAACCCCAGTCCAATACCAACAGATTAAAACTAAAACAAAAACACTTCTCATAATGGTCATACTCCACTTTTCTGCAAGAAAAAAACAAAAAAACAAAATCTGTGAGAGGATTATGCAGTGAAATACATTAGCAGCCTGATAACCCTCCCCTTCCCCAGTCCTTGCTACCACAAGGTGCTCCAATCATAACCTACAGATATTTATTTTAATAAATCAAGACATCAAAGTCTTTAAGAGCAGTGGGTTTCAAAGTGTAGTCTCTAGATGAGCAAAACATGGTTACCTGTCAGAAATGTAAATTCGCAGGCTCCACCCAGACCTACCGAACTCTGAAACTCGAAGGATGGGACCCAGAATCTGGTTGTAACAAGTCCTCCAGATGATTCAGGTTCCAGCCTCAGAGCCACGGACAATGGTCAACTGGATTTTCCTCATGTCTCCTTCTACCTATTACAGTATTTTTTTCTGTTAAAATTTCCCTGCTGCTTCAAAATTGCATCAATATCTAAGCAAAGCTCCTTCCCCCAGTAGTGTCATCCTCCCTTTTGGATCTCACGCTTCCTCCCATGGGGAGACACACAATATTGTCTCCACTAATCTGAATCCTACCCATGTTCTTGAGTCAACTGTGGTGGCACTACTTTCCTGCTCCAAGCTCCTTCACTTCCTAGTGGCTGAACCTCTCTTGGCATACTACCTTGTATCCTAAGTTCTGTTAGCACAAACACAACAGGAATTCTGCCCTTTATTTGCATTCATCACAGTTTCTAATACATATAGAAAAACCTACAGAAGTCTAACTGTTGTTCTAGATCAACATTTTCCAAGGTGAGGTCTGCTAGAGGAATCACCAGAGTACATGTTGGGAGAGATTTCAGGCCCCATTCCAAGTCGGATGAAGTGAAAATTCCCAGAAATGGGGTATGGGAATCTGTGTTTTCAGTGCCCACTAAAATCCTGATCATTGTGGCTATGGATGAAATACATACTGACACAACTTCAGATCTGGACTAACAGCTTCTTGGATGATGAGAACATGAAGCTAAACTCTAAACTGATGGAACAAACTGAGAAGTGTTTTCCTTGCTCTAAACTTGGGGCCCACTTCTTAAGTGCATTCTGTGGGCTGCAAAGTTTTACAACTACATCATACTTCCTGTACTTTTTAGGGTTTAGTCCATGAATATAGTGAAATAATTTTCTTATATGAGTCTTCCTCAGCTGAAAATTGAAGGAATGGATTTCTCAATCTAATAAATTTTATCTTTTTCTTTTGCCAGACATCCATACTTCAAGAACATTTTGAAACTATCTTTTGGTCTATTTCTCCTATGAAGGTGAAGTTAATCATTATTTCTAACAGACACTCAGCTTTCCTGCTCTTACATTCATTTATGACTTACCCTTCTGATAATGTGCAGCATCTTTCTGTTTTTCAGAATATAAGAAAAACACTGTAGGCTCCCTCATTCTCTCCAAATGGTGAATCTGAGAGCTGGATGCTGCCCTGTCTTTTGCTAAACCATTGGGGTCCCTCTCAGACAACTTTGAGCATTTCTACCACTCACTTCCACCTCCACCCTTCCTTCACAGTCCATAGAGAAACAAAAGTCTTCGTATTTTAAGCATTTCACTACTAGTTTTTTAAAGAAAGGTCATGAAATGCCAACTCTGCTCTTCAGTCTATGGTTTCTTGTTTCCAGGGGATTCTACATCCTCCCCACTTCTCTCCTCAAACAACTTCTTCTTCTTCTTTCCTCTTCCTCCTCCTCCTCCTTTCCTCCTCCTTCTTCTATCCTCTTCCTCCTCCTCCTTCTTCTTTTCTCCTCCTCCCCCTCTGCCTTCTTCTTTCCTCCTCCTCCTCCTCCTCCTCCTCCTTTTTCTTTCCTCTCCTCCTCCTTCTTTCATCCTCCCTCCATATTCTATAACTCTTAATGATTTGGTTAGTTTGTCATGGATCACATTAGAATTACAAAGTCAGAACTCACTGGGACCTAGAAAATAGTGTGCTTTTAATGACCTAATCCATCAAAAGCCTTAATAAATTATACTTTATTTTTTTACTAAGCAAGGTACAAAATTATAGCAAGAAGAACTTGGAATAAGCACATAACCACTAGAGTAGGGGGATGCATGTGTCTCGCAGTATTCTAGCTATGAGCATCAAATTTGGGGTGGGAA
Organism: Glaucomys volans; assembly: GCA_020662805.1. Taxonomy (NCBI): domain Eukaryota; kingdom Metazoa; phylum Chordata; class Mammalia; order Rodentia; family Sciuridae; genus Glaucomys; species Glaucomys volans. The sequence continues at coordinate 1,889,278 of JAJEJO010049872.1, forward strand.
TCATTCAGTAGGTATGTGTGTTCATAGGGGGGATAAATGGCATGAGATGGATAAGTATCTGCATTAATTAACATCCTCATCTTTTCTGGCCTCTTACCATCTCATTATTGCTCCAAAGCAGAAACATGGAATGTAAGTTTCCTAGGATGGTTATAACAAAATACCACCAACTGAGTGACTGAGAATAACAGAAATTTACTGTCTCACAGTTCTGGTATCTAGAAGTCCAAATTCCAGGTGTTCAAAAGGTTGGTTCCTTCTGAAGTTTCTGAGGAAGAATCTATGGTATGTTTCTTTCTTAACTTTTACTGCTTGCCAGCACCCCTTAGCATCCCTGACTTGTGGAAGCATCAGACCAACACCTACCTCTATCTTCCCATGGTGTTTCCTCTACTCTTTTTAAAGATAGAAAGCATGGTCCTTTTGTTTTTTATTTATTTATTTTCCAGTGAATTCTTTTTTTTTTAATTTATTTTTTTTATTCACACAGTTCATATAATCTTACATATACATAGGATAATGATGTCTGTCTCAGTCTACTATTTTTCCTTCCCCCATCCCCTCCTGTCTCATTTTTCTCCACACCATCCATACTTCCTCTGTTCTTTCCTATCCCCCTCATCACCCCCCCCCCCCGACCCGTTATGTATCAGCATCCACTGATCAGAGAAAACATTCAGCCTTTGGTTTTTTTGGGCTTGGCTTATTTCACTTAGCATGATATTCTCCAACTCCACCCATTTACCAGCAAATGCCATAATTTTATTCTTTTTTATGGCTGAGTAATATTCCATTGCATATATAAAAGCATGGTTCTTTTAATCAGATGGATGTGGAGTTTGAATGCAGTCTCTGCTTCTTTGTAATCTCAGGCAAATCCAGCTAACCTCTCTGAGCTTCAGTTTCAAGGAAAGAGTGAAAAATAATATCTTCCATGTCATAGTTGTGATGAAGTGAGATACATTTCAGAAGACCTAGAATAAATGGTGGCAACTGGAACTAAACTCAGGGTCAATGCAGGAGCCTCTTTCTATCAAATTTGTATATTTTAGTACATAAGTGCACAGAAACCTAATGGCAAAAAGAGTATAATCATAACTCAGAGAATTTTCCATTTATGAGCAAGATGTTAAGAGATCTAGATCTCTATTCTATTTTGTTATGCTTTCTCTCTTTTTGTTTTTATCTTTTTCTAAGTCTAAAGACAATAGGCATGACCAGAGTTGGAGAAGTAAAAAAAAATACTTCTTATTATTTTCCCCAGCATCAAGGATAGTAAATTTTATTCTATACAAAAATTAAAATTTCATTTGTGAGACTTTAAGTAGGCTATAATAGGTGACTTATGCAGGATAAAGAGTAAAGCATGAATCCCAGCTACTCAGGAGGCTGGGACAGGAGCGTAGAAACTTCAAAGTTAGCCCGAGCAACTTAGTGAGATCCTGTCTCAAAATGACATCTAAAAAGGAATAGAGGTGCAACTCAGTGGCAGAATTCTTGCTTAACATGTGCAAGGCCCTGGATTCCCTCCCTAGCATCTCTCCCCCACCTAAAGAAAAGTAAAGTATGACCAGATGTGCTGATGCATGCTTGCAATCACAGCTACTTGGGAAGCTGAAGCAGGAGGATCATCAGCTGGAAACCAGCCTGGGCAATTTAGTGAGACCCTGTCTCAAAAAAAAAAAAAAAAAAAAAAAAAAAGAGAGAGAGAGAGAGAGAGAGAAAAAATGTAGTGTAAAGGGTAAAGCTTGCACATAGGAGTTACTAAGACTTCTAGTTTTTCAGTTGGAAAGGATCTTGAAGATACAATTACTTTCTCATGATAAAAATATTTTCTTCAAGCTTTTCAACCAAATAATCTAACATATTACAGAAGCCAGGCTATTTTTTTTGGCAAATGACCTACACTTAAAAGGGACCTTTGCAGGGGAGAATGGGGAGGTGGGCAGCATGAAGGGGAGTGAGGGAGGAGGTACTGGGAACAGAAATGGAGAAATTATATTCCCTGCATGTGTGATTATGTCAAAATGAACCCCACTATCATATATAGCTATAATGGACTAATAAAAACATTAAAAATGTGGCAGTCACAAAAGATAAACTATAAATGCAAAACTAAAAACCAGTGTGTGTAAGTATGTATCATATGCTAATTGTTTCAAAAAACTGTAAATATATATACCTGCAAATGTATATGGACTGACTCTAGAAAGTCACATAAATACTGACAGCAGTGACTGCCTCTCAGGAGACTGGGAGACTTTCACTTGAAGTCCATATTGTATATTATTACCTATTTTCAAAAATATGGATTAAATATTTTTCATTGATTAAAAAGTGAGCCTATGCTTAACTTAGTGCTCTGCTATCTCTGACAAAATTCTTAATTTTTGAAGAAGAAACTCCACATTTTCAATTTTCATAGAGCCCTGAATATGATGTAGCCAAATCCGGTGCAGAATGGTTTTAAATATTAAGCTTTTATTTTTGTACAATGTATTTTCCTAGATTTAAAAGCTGGATGTAACCTAATCAGTCCATCCTGGTTGGAATGGACTCACTGGTGGTATTTGTAGGCAGGTGGGACATGGCTGAAGGAGTTGGGTCACTGGGGAGTGCCCTGGAAGTGGTGCTCATCCTGCAGCCCCCTCCTCTATCTGTTTCTTGACCACGCCATGGGATGGAGGAGCAGTTTTCCTCCTCTGGGACACTCCTTATGATGTGCTGCTCATCTTGGGCACAGAACAAGGGAGTTGGCTGTCTATGGACTGAGACCTCTGAAAACTCAAGCCCCAAATAAACTTTCCCTCCTCTAAGTCATTCTCGTTGTGTATTTTGGTAAAAGCAGCACGAAAACCGATGAAAGCAAAGGGGATGGGTCCTTTGGTTTTCTGTTCCCTTTTTCTCTTTCCACACTTCTGGCTGTTATGAGGTTCTTCTGTTGCCATGGTAGCCACCTGTCTCAGAACACAGACTTCTGACAGTTGTGCTTCTTAGCCACTCACTCAGACAACGGATCTGGATGAGTTCAGACATCCCTTGCCTGTGCTCCAGGAGTTGAAACGGTTTCGTATAGAAGTCGTCGCAGTTTATCCTAACACACTGTAATGTTTGTGTATGTGTGTGTGTGTGTGTGTGTGTGTGTGTGTGAAAGAGACAGAGATGGGGGGATCATGGGAAATGCTAATCTAAAGACGCCATCACACGATGGGAGGACGGGCATTTAAACAGCTATACTCTTTCTAGAAAGCTATTTAGAATCAACTATTATAAGACTTTAATGTAGCTGTTCCCTTTGGTCCAATAATCCAACCTGTAAGACCATGAAAAGAGAGACATTGGTGGATAAGGGGGTTTACTGCCATTAATACCACCATTGTTCATGGTCTTAAAAATCTAAGGATCATTGACAGCTAAATAATGGACATCAAGAGTCGTGAAAGTGGTTAAGATTACAGAGTAGTCATATGTGTGTTTCTTGTAGGTTTTTTTTTTTTTTTTTTTTTTTTTTTGGAACCAGGGATTGAACTCAGGGACACTCAGCCACTGAGTCACATCCCCAGCCCTATTTTGTATTTTATTTAGAGACAAGGTCTCACTGAGTTGCTTAGGGCCTCGCTAAGTTGCTGAGGCTGGCTTTGAACTCGCGATTCTCCTGCCTCAGCCTCCCAAGTTGCTTGGATTACAGGCGTGTGCCACCATGCCTGGCTCTTGTAGGTTATGTCATGACATTTAATGACCTAAATTTCTGTAGATGTGACATCCACATATAAATGGATATGTGCATATATGTACAACACACATTCATATATGTATGTATATAGAGAGAAAAATATCTCTTTTACTGATGGTTGCTATCTCTGGATGGTGTGGGATCATAGGGGCAGTAATTTTCTTCCTCCTACTTTCCAGAATTTTTCAAATTATATACAATTATCTTTTAGGATACAAATTCTTTGAACTGGAATAAAGACAGAGTATGAGAGGTATCAGGTGCAAATGATTAGTACAGAGGGTTCTTAAACAGTAAGTTTAGACAGAGCAAAGTCTGCCTCTTCTGCCCGTGACTAGAGACTGCAAACATGATGTGCCTCTGTGGGTTAGTTCTGAATAGGAATTACTGCCAAAGTCATGACTCTCTTCCCAATATCATTAATGTTTTTCTTTTGAAGTTTCCTGTGTTAGAGTGAATATGGAGACTTCAAATAATATGGACCCCCACTCCTCCATGGGTAACCATGATGAAAAACGAGGTGTAATGTCAGAATTGAAATCTGATCCAAGCACCTCTGACAGTGCTGGCTATGAGAATGTCACCATCACTGCCAATGACACTGGCACTGCCTATGCAAATTACACTGCCAACGAGTTAACCACTGCCTACGAGGGTGTGATCACCTACGAGGATGTCCTATCCATCGATTCTTCCCAGGCTGTGCAGGGGTCCTGGGAAAGTAGCAGCAGTGAGAAAGGAAATCAAAATCTGGACGACTCTGAGCAAAACATTGCCAAGTTATTAGATGGGGCGAACCCTGACCATCAAAGTGTGTGCCATGATTTGGAGCCAACAGAATCCTTTGAGAAGAATGTACCTTTGGCCACCGAGATTGAAAAGATTAACACAGACCAACTGTGCGATTTAATCATTACTGGGGTCTTGGAGGGTGATACAGGCTCCAATGTGAACTCCATTGACACACTGGAGCTCGAGAGACAAATGAGAAAGTTAACAAAAGGTCAGAAAGAGCGGATCAAAGAAACTGCATTCAAACTGTATGATGTGTCACAAAAACTCATGGACCTGGTCGGAAGTCAGACCAGTGAAGACACTGAAGCTTTTTACTGGTCCAGCAGCATTCTATCCCGATCGTATGAGGCCAGTCGTGGAGAAAGTGAAAATCTTCAGGAGTCACCACAGCAATCAGCAGAAAAGGAACACGGGAAGCAGTTTGTGAAAGTACCTCCCAAGATTGAGGGAAAAGACCTTGAGGTGAGCACAGAGCTGCCTCGCTGCAGAGCAAGGGATGGGCTCAGTGGGGGTGCCAGGTTGGACAGAATGGAGTCACTGTACTTGCTGTGAAGCAGAGGTGGACCCCAGTGTCTGAGGAGGGTAACAATGGCAGAAGAATGACAGGAAGCAAAGGAGCCAAGGAAAAGGTGCAGGGAGAATGCCAAGGAGCACTGAGAGAGATAAGAGTGGGGAGGAGCAACGAGAAGGACTAAGGATAATACAAACAAGTGCTTGTGTATGTTTAAGTATTAATGAGTACTGAAACTCTGCACTTACAGCTGGGCTATTTTTGGTAAAAAATGAATTAGATTTCCAAAAATAAGTAAACATTGACTTCATTGCTACTGGTATAACATGTATCTCACTCATCCATTTTCTCTTGGCAGGTAATAAGCCCTGCAAGTGACGGTCAGGAGAACCCCTCAATCTCAACAAGGCAGTGAAAGAGGAGGACATATCATCTGAAATGGAAACCACTGGGTGTTTTAATTTCCTATACATTTGGAAATGTTTCAGGAAATGGTTCTCCTCCTCTCCACTGGGGAGAAAGGATCCAGACAAGGGAACCCAGACCCCCACTCAACATGCAACAAAGAAAAGATCCACTCGAAAGAATCACAAGATTCTACCTCAATAATGAGTCTTAGAGGACACCCCAAAGACCCAGATTTTAAAATTTTTTGATAGTTAAAACTGTATAGTCCCCATGGTTTTTGCTGTTCAATACATACATGTTCTTATCATCCATGTCTTCCTCCTCTTTCATCATAACATCTGAGCCCAAAATGTATATATATGTTGCCTAGGCAGCCGAAATTCATTCTGGAATGTTTTAGGTAGTATAATTCTTAAAAGAAGGTATTCTTATTCTCTCCTTTCCTCCCTTCTTACTGTATTTTATCCCATTTTATATGATTTATTTTCCTCCAAGAGATGTGCAAAGTAATTCCTGAATGAACGGAAACCTCTGTGTACACACTCAAAACAACACCTATTCACAGATGCTGTGGGAGCTGAGCCAGAGGTGGGGAACCTTAATTTTACCTAGGCTCAGGGAAGTGTAAAAACGGCTTTATTGGTACAAAGAAGAGGTTGAACAGACATGTAAAGAACTGAACCAGCAAATCATTTAAAGGTGGGTGGGTGAACAGGGACAGGATGTTCTGTCCAGCAGGCAGATGGATTAGTGGGAAATTTGTGATGTCACAGAGAGGCAAAGACATCAGACTTCCATGTCACACCACCCCCCAGCCTAGGCTTCCTGTGTCTATTACACTTTTCTTCAATTTCCTTCAAATGGAGGTGAAGTTAATCATTATTTATAACAGACACTCAGCTTTCCTGCTCTCACTCACATTCATTTGTGACTTACCCTTCTGATAATGTACAGCATCTTTCTGTTTTTCAGAATATAAGAAAAACACTGTAGAAAAACACCTCATTCTCTCCAAATGGGTGAATCTGAGAGCTGGATGCTGCCCTGTCTGCTGCCAAACCCTCTCAGTCAACTTTGAGCATTTCTACCACTCACTTCCACCTCCACCCTTCCTTCACAGTCCATAGAGAAACAAGTCTTCCTATTTTAAGCATTTCACTATGAGTTTTTTAAAGAAAGGTCATGAGATGCCAACTCTGCTCTTTGGTCTATGGTTTCTTGTTTCCAGGGGGTTCTACACCCTCCCCACTTCTCTCCTCAAATAATTTCTTCTTTCCTCTTCCTCCTCCTCCTACTTTCCTCCTCCTCCTCCTAACCTCCTCCTCCTCCTCCTCCTTCTTTCCTCCTCCTCCTCCTCCTTCTTTCTTCCTCCTCCTTGGCCTTCTTCTTTCCTTCTCCTCCTCCTCCTTTCCTCCTCCTCCTCCTCCTCCTCCTGCTCCTCCTCCTCCTTTTGTAAAGTCTGAAACAAGAACTTAAAAATGCATGTGCTGCTGGTAGAAGTAGCAGGATGCAGGACCTGGAGCTTGATAGGGACTCCACTGGTAGAAACATTGTAGGATTTTTTTCAAAAGGTTTGAAAAGTACAGAAAATATTATGAAAGGGAAGGAGAACATTTCAAAAGATTGCCTGTATTTGGTTTTACATGAACCACCATCACACTTGGACAGAAGTATCCTGACCTTGTAAGTAAAAAATAAGAAAGGCCATATGCTTTATATGCTTGAAAACAATTCGAACGATTGGTTTCAATTCTCACTTAGTAAGGAGGCAACCAGCTACCTCATGCAACAGCCTGATCAAAGACCTTGGGGAATTCAACTTATGCTAAAATGAGGTTCATAATTGCAATGCCTAGAAGAAAGGGTGGCTTTCAAGACTGAATGAAACAATCAATACATAGGCAAATTTTAAAAAGACTTCAGCAGGGTTAGCTGTGACACAAAGGTGGTAATTATAACCTATTCCCTGGGGAGATTAGCATCAAATGACTAATTCAAAGGTCATATATAGAAAACTAAATCAACCCGAGTATGTTTATCTCACATGAAACCCAGAGGGTTGTCCTGTGGTTTAACATCTGGTCCAAATGATTTCTCAGTGATAAAATGATGCCCACTATGGGTATTATACAGATGGCCTCACTTCCATATAAACTGAAAATGAGACTCTATCCTGCCCAGCTGGGTAAAGGTTTCACCTTGGTCCCCTTACAACATAAGCTTCAGAGAACTAACACAGAAAGGGTATTAAGGTTTGGATATGAGGTGTTTCTGTTCATTCAAAAATATTCAGAGGTGAAAGGAGTACATTATGAGAGTTGTGACCTCATCAGTCCATCCTAGTTTGACTGGATTTACTGGGGACAGCTCCAGGCAGGGGGGCATCATTGAAAGATGTAGGTCCCTAGGAACATGCCACTGAGCATTATTCCTCATGGGCCCTCTTCTCTCTCTCAGCTTCCTGACCCCACCACTGTCTGAGAAGTTTTTCACCTCTAGGAACTTTCTGAATGATTTGCTGCCTTTGCATGGGCCCAGAACAAGGGAACTGGCCCTGTATGAACTGAGACCTCTGAGACCTTGAGAAACAAACTTTCCCTTCTCTAAGTTCTTCCTGCCACGTGTTTTGGTAACAGCAGCACAAAAACTGATGAAAAAACAGGTGATGGGTCCTTTGGTTTTCTATCCCCTTTTTCTCCTTCCACACTTCTGGCTATAATTTGGTTCTTCTGTTGCCAGGATAGCCAAAGTCTCACGACACAGACTTCTAATAGTTGGACTTTTTAGCCAATGGAACAAAGGATCTGAAGAACTTCTGATATCACTTGTTTATACCTAAGGAGTTTGCAGCATCTCTTTCCTATGGGCAGCCATGGGAGCTGGGTGTGGCAGAGGCTGCAGTGTGTGTGCATGCTCTCCCCACTTTTTTGCTCGGGCATGACGGGAAATGCTGTATCTAAGATGCCATCACATGATAGGACTATGGGAATTTACTCTTTCTAGAAAATAATTTAGTATCAATTATCATAAGACATTAATAGATTTGTGATCTGTTGTCCAATGATCCAACTTATAGGATAAGAGAGAGATTTGTAGATAAGGGATTTATTGTCATGAATAAGACAACTTTTAATGGTCTTAGTAATCTAAGGGTCATTGAGTGCCTATCCTAATGGTCATTCATAGGTGACCTAATAGGTTAATGTCACTAGTGAGAAAGTAATTGAGAAGTACAGAATAGTCATGTATGTGTTTCTTAAGGCTGTGCCATAAAATTTAATAATCCCACTTTCTATTGGCCTGACACCCACATATATGTGAAAGTGTGCACATATATACAATACACATTCACAAACACATGTATATATAAAGAAAATGAAAAGATCACAAGGAAATCCACCAAATTTTTTTACTGATGGTGATCATTACTTTTGGATGGTGGGACAATGATTTTCATCTTCCTACTTTGGACTTTTTAAAATTTTATTCAACTGTCTTTTCTCATATGAATTGTTTCAACTGTAATAAGACAAAGGATGAGAAGTACTAGATGGAGATTCTCAGTACAGAGGGTTGCTTTACAATAAAATAAGATTTTACAGAGAAAGAACTGCCTCGTCTGCCCATTACTGGTGAGTGCCAACATGGGATGTGCTTATGCCTGAGTGGGACTTTTTTTGTGTGTGTTTGGTGCTGGGGATTGAACCCAGGACCTTGTGCTTGCGAGGCAGGCACTCTACCAACTGAGCTATATCCCCAGCCCTAAGTGGGACAATTATGAATGGGAATATGAATGGATATTATTGATAGAGCACATGACTGTCTTCCCCACATCATCTATTAATGTTTTTCTTTTGAAGTTTCCTGCATTTAGGAGACCTGCCCTTGGACTCCATGGAAGACTCATCCTCATGCAGCAACTGCACTGACAAAGAGGACTGCATTTCTGAATCTAAATCCAACCTGAGCCTCTCTGTAGGTTATTTCCCTATAAGGACACCATTGCTTTTGAGGACACAACCACCTGTGAAGACTCAACTTTTTTCTTTTGGAACTGGGGATTGAACTCAGGGGCACTCCACCACTGAGCCACATCCCCAGCCCTATTTTGTATTTTATTTAGAAACAGGGTCTCATTGAGTTGCTTAGGGCCTTGCTAAGTTACTGAGGTTGGCTTTGAACTCCTTATCCTCCTGCCTCAGCCTCCCGAGTCGCTGGGATTACAGGCATGCACCACCACGCCTGGCTAAGACTCGACTTTTGAGGGTTCTTTCAGTCACTTCCTCCCTCCTGATCAAGGGACACAGAAGACTGAAAGGATTAGGAACCCCATGGGGAGACAAGACAAAGATCAGGACAACCAAGAGGTTTTGCGAGCAAACTATTGCCCTGATCTTGATGCCAAAATGGGTTCTGACCACAAAGACTCGCTAGCAAATTGGGATTTAAGCGGAGAAAACCTGAATATGAAAAAGTTCATCTGGGGACAAAATCACATTCTGGACGTCCCAGAGATGCTTTGCAAATTAACCACACCATTGATCGTGAACATTCATACAGCCTCTGACCATGAAGACCCACTAGCTGATGGGGATCTAAACAGAGACAACCAGAGGAGGGACGAGTGCCCACAGGAGAATACAGAACTGACGCTCTGCAAATTAGAAGATGTAATGCAAATGCTTAAGGCAGCTGTAGAAAATCAGAAAGATGACAAACATTTTGATACTGTTCTCCTTCGATATCCTGAGGAGGAGGAGCTCCATCCATCCAGCAGCATCCTTCCCCACATGTATCAGGTCAGTCACCAAGAACATGAGGCTTGTCAGGCCTTGTCCAAGTATTAACACCAGAAAATGAAGACATCAACCAGTTCATAGAAATTCAACCCAGGCTTGAAGAAGATGAACTCCTTGAGATGAGCATGGAACTGCTTGATTTCAGAGCAAGGGCCAGGCTCAGTGGGGGTGCCAGGCTAGACAGTATGGAATCAGTCATTTTACCTCCTGTGAAGCAGAGGTGGACCCCATTACATGAGGAGATGAACAATGGAAGGACAAGAGGAAGATCAGAGTTAGGGAAGAGAGGTAGGGAAAAGGCCAAGGAGCACAGACAAGAGGGGAGGAACAGACAAGGAGAGATGATTATAAGCCCCTCAAAGAGAGAGACAAAGACACAGAGAGCGAGAGAACATGAGTGTGTATGCACTTAAGTACTAATGAGAAGTGAAATTATGCATTTACAAGTGGGCTAATTTTGGTTAAAAAAAAATAGATTTCCATAAAAGAGTAAATATTGACTCCAGTGATGCTGATATTACATGTATCTAACTCATCTTCTTTCCCTTAGCAGATGATGAGCCAGGTGACTGGTACTACAGAGATGCCTTCACTCTCAGTGGAGCAGCTAGAGGAGGGGGACTCGCCTTCCCACACAGAAACTGCATCCTGTGTGAACTTCAGGTCTGTATTCTACTGGCTCAGGAAGTTAGTGGTCTCCTCCCTACCATGGAGAAAACCTCTGAGAGGGCAACCAAGAGCTCCAGTCCACTAGAACCAAAGGAAAATACAGAAAACATTCTAAGGGGGGACTAGAAGAGTTCAAAAGGTTGCCTGGATTTGGTGTTGGGACACTATCAGACATGGTCAGAGGTACACTGAGCATAAAAATAGAAAAAAAGAAGAAAGGCTATGTGCCTTCTATGTCAGGCAACTATTCAAAAAATTGGCATTGAAGTCTCACTTAAATTTATTACTTGGAGGCAAATAACAAGTTTACATTTATTTATGATGGAGGTAACTGACTCCATCACATAAGAGCCTAGCCATAGACCTTGGGGAATTCAACAAAGGCTTTAATGAGGTTCTATCTGCAATGCCTAGAAGAAAGAGTAGCATTAAAACTGAACCACTGAATGAGGCAACCTGAACACAGGCCATTTTAAAAGACTTCCATACACTTAGTTGTGATATAAGGGTGATGAGTATTTTTAACCTACACCCAGGAGGAGTTAGCACTTGAAGGACCAATCAAAACTTCCTAAAAACAAAAAACAAATCTACCACAATGTTTCTTTCCAAGAACACCAGAGGGTTATCATTTAGCATAATATCTTCAACAATGATATTGCATTGATAAAGTGGTGTTCACAAAGGCCTTTGATTACTGTAAGAATAGTCTCACTCCCACATAAGATGAAAATGAGACTCTATCCTGCTCAGCTATCTTGAATTTTCAAAATCATCCCCTTACACCGTAAGTTCCAAATGGGTGACGTACAGCATGACAACAACACTTACTAATATCCTATACTGTAATCTTTCTAAGACAGTAGAACTTAGGTGTTCTTACCATGCACACACAAACACCAACTATGTAAGGTAACAGAGGTGTTAATTGTGTTGAATATTTCACAGTGTATACGAAAATAAATCATCACATCACATACCTTAAATGTACAATCTCTATCTATCAATTACATCTCAATAAAATTCAGGAGGGGAACGGCGCCCTTGGCTAGCTGTCAAACACTCCAGTTTCTAGCAGTTTTGGAAGAAATTTTGTCATCTGATCCCACAAAATGTGCCCAAATCCTGAAAGCTAGCCCAATTCTGATGCTAGAATTATTTTTGCCTTTGCTTCTAAGGAAACTTCCTTTCTGTCAGAGTGCTATGCAAAAGTACCACAGGGCACGGTATGGAACTTTCTAGAGCAGCTCTGTCCAACAGAGCTGATGGAGTTGATGGAAACTTTTCTGAGTTGATGGAAACTTTCACCTGCACCAATAAGTCAGCCATTAGTACCATGTTCGTCAACCATGTCTTTCATTTAACGCAGATTACTTTTATTAGCCACATGTGGCTGGTGGCGGATCAGCGTGCACAGCGCAGTTCTGCAGCTTTTGGAGCAAGGCAATTACAGTGTCTTTGTGTCTGCTTGCTATTCAATGCCTGCTAAGAAGTCTTCAGACATGTCATCTGCCTATTAAAGACCCAGGAGAGCAAATGGTAAAGTTCCAATCTGACTATGAAAGCATGAGGAGCAGAAGAGCTAAAGGGATGAGTCCCAGTCCAATTCCAAAGACGGGGAAGACTTTTGTTGTATTCAGAGCCTTTAATGGACTTTTATGAGGACTACGCACACTGGAAAAGGCTCTACTAGGTCTATGGGGAAAAATACTAAATCATATAATCATCTGGGAAGGTGAGTCAGTTACCTAACTGCTCAGGTCATCTATACGTCTCTTAAAAGGGGGCAAGCAGGGAGGCATAGCTGATAGATTTCTATAAGGATGAAAGAATCTAACATGTGGAAAGTAGGAATGTGGAAATGAGCACAAGACTCTGCCTATACTATAAGAGATGGTGGTAACCCATGGCAGCTAGAAGGACAAGTGGCAACATTGCC
>JAJEJO010049874.1:662-16574 GCA_020662805.1 Glaucomys volans
GATGGATAACAGTAAACTTGGGAGAGCTGGGCTCCAAACTTTTTACAACTACCCTGGACACATCTGGAGAGGGATCTTGACTGGAATCATGTCTCCATCATGTTGAAAACTCCAATAACTCTCACTCTGATCCTAAGATGAAATTAGTCCCAAACCATTCCACAAAATACAATGCCTGTACTTTGGGGTGGGTTTTTCCTGGTAATTCCCATGGTTTCCTAGTGGATCTGAAGGTCCTCTCCATATGATATGTAATGGGCCCCTCTTCCCTAGCTTGTTCCCACATGAATCACCTAGATTTTGGGTACTGTTATTTCTGTATGCCATCTTTTCCAATCTGGCAGTTTTGTGACTCAGGCTCTGAGTAAAATATTAAAATCAATCTAAAATGAAATGAGAAGTAAAAATGTAGAGACAGACCTGAAGGTCACAGTTTGAGGAGGTAAGATGCAGATTAAATGAAGTGAGAGCGGAGGCAGATCCTGAGCTGGGAGTCTGCTCCAAGGGAACTGCACGATCCACTCTCATCCTCACTAATGGAGATGGGATGCCTGTACTTTCTGGGAGAAAGCAGGTAAAATTAGGCTCACTCTCCTCTGTATTATATATGAAGTTACATAAAGCTTTATAGACTTTTTTATTTTAGGTATAAGGGAGTGAAGGGAGGTGAAGTACTATGGAGATAGAAAGGGAAGTAGAGTAAAACAGACATTATTACCTCATAAACATAAAGGACTGCATGACAGATGTGATTCTACAGTATGTACAATCAGAGAATGTGAAATTACAGTCCATTTATGTATTCAAGATTATCAAAAGTATAAATGCATTCTACCATCAGGTACAACTAATTAGAGCAAATAAAAAATTTATTTAAAAGCAGATGAAATGGAGCCCTGTGACCTGGAAGCAAAAGAAAGTAAAACATCTTCAAGTAGACCCAATGCTGTTCCAGATGTTTGAATCAGAAGATAACATTTTATCACAGCGATTTTCTACTAATCTCTTTGAGATGAGTAGAGTGGGCACTCTCCCTAGTGTAGGATTTCTAAGGTAGGTAGGATTTGCGGTATGATATGGGTAGGGAAGGCTCCAGAGGTGTGAAGTAAGGGTGATGTATGTGAGTAAGCTGGTTTTTCTGAGGTGTGTAAGGAGATGGCTCTAAGGTGTGTAGGTAGTGTTCTCTGAGTTATGTATGGGGGTCTCTGGAGTGTGTAGGGAGGGCTGTCTGAGATATATAGAGGGGGAACCCTGACATGGTCAGGAATCATGATGAGGTGTGTAAGAAGGCTCCATGATATGAGTGGGTGCTCTTCCTGAGATCAAAAGGAAGGCCAATTGAGGTGAATAGGGAAGGGCCATCTGATGAGTAGAAAGGGTTCCCTGAGGTGGAATGAGGGTTCTCTGAAGTGATTGGAGGGGCCCTCTCCCTTTAGAGAAGGCTTGCAAATGAGTAGAGTGAGGACACACTGAGGTGGGAAGGGAGGGCATTATGTGGTGTGCAGGGAATGCTCTTGAGATGAGTACTGAGGGCTTTCTGAAGTGCGTAGGGAATACTTTCTCACGTGTGTAGACACGCTATGAGGTATGTCAGAGGGCTTCTTGATGTCTGTGATATCCCCATGCAGTTCTGAAGGAGGCCACTGAGGTGGACATGGACGGCACTCTGTGGTGAGTAAAATGGCTCAGTGAGGTGTACACAGAGGGGCTTATGAGGTGAGTAGTTAGAGTTCTCCGAGATGAGTAGGGAGGAGAGAAATGTTGAAGTGAGGGATCTTGGTGGTGTGTCTGGAGGGATTCATGAGCACTCAGTTCTATCTCAGATGTGTCCTTAGTCTGTTCTGAGGTGTGTTGGAAGGGCAATCTGGGGTATGCATGGAAGGTTGTCTGATGTAAATGGAGAACCCCCTGGATTCTGTAGGGCAGACTCTCTGCAGTAGGTAAAAAGGCTCTTTGAGATATGTAGGAGGAATTCATGACATTAGTGGGAGTGCTTTCAGATGTGAGTAAAGAGGGCCATTTGAGTCACATAGGAAAGGAGGTTTGCAGTAATGGCTTGCAAAGGTGTAGAGGAAGGACTCACTGAGGTGTGTCGTGATGTCCTTCTGAGGTGTACAGGCTGCTCCTGAGGTAGTAGTGAGTGCTTTCTGAGATGTGTAGGGAGGGCATTCGAGCTTTTGTAGGGATATCTCTGAGATTTAGAGGGAGGGTCTTCTGAGGTTTGTAGGTAGGCACTTGTGCCATGTGTAAGAGGGCTGTGTTGTGTTTGTGAGAAGGCTCATTAGTGTGTTTGGGAGGTCCACTTGAGGTTATTAGACATTGCTCATAGAGGCGTACATGGAAGACATACTGAGGTGTTAAAAGATCTCAGTGAGTTGTGTACAGAGTTTATTCTGCAGAGAATAGTAAGAGTTCTCTCAAATTAGTATGGAGGACACACAGGTGTTGAAAGCAGGCCTCTCTGAGGTGTGTGGTTAACGATTTCTAAGGTGAGATGAAAGGCTATTTGAGGTGTTTAGTGAGGGCTTGCAAAATCTTCTTCCCTTCACCCAGGTTAGGGAAGGGGATAGGGAGGAGAGGAAAAATATAATATGTCCCTTTTAAGATTACGTACAAAAGATTAAGTGAACCACTGTTACATTTCATCACTGTCAGTATCTACATTCCATTTGTATGAAAAAATGGGTGATGGCATCTCCAAGCTGCTTCCTGCAGAGAGAGGGTGACCTTTCGGGGACATGATCCAAAGTCCTTATTTTCTTTCAGGTGAGGAATAGATCCTTCAGGGTGTTCAGCATCACAGCAGTCTAGAGTTTCATGGTGGCAGTTGACAGATGAATGGACAAGGCATACATAAGGCAAGGTTCCTGCAAAGATACAGTGAGAAGAGAGAAAGCATTGCTTTCTGTAACAATTAATACATAAGCACTTAGTATTTCAGCCAGTCTCTGAAAGGCAGGAGAACATTTTATTTCTAGAGTCTTCTGTGATAGTTAAATATTGGACATTCACACATAAGTACCCTTTATTTACAGCATACAGCTTTGCTTATTTTTGGTAGAGCTGTCACAAGTGTACATCTTAAGTTACGTTAAAAATGGTTTTTCCTTTTAAATATCCATGTAGTACTGTTGTTTGCTCTACTCTTCTACCAGGTTTTTTTTTCTATGACCAAGTTGTTCAAAATCGACCTTGTTCCTATCTACTGCTAAGTGTCAGCTGAAATTTCTCAGAGACCCCTCTTAAGAATGTGTGTGGAGCCTCTTGGCTCTTTTAGCTTCCTCTACCCGTGGTGCTATCTGTCAGGATGGGTCAGAGCCTTACCCATCATATGGTTCTTCTCTTAGAACCCTCAGGGACATTTCTCTCTCAATGGCTCTCCTCTTTGTAGAAAGTACACTGGCTAACTTCCTCTTTTCTAGGATCATCTTAATCTCCCTGAATGCAATTTGGGATGACTCACCAGAGTGGAGCACCCTTACAGTGGACCCATCCTTCTCTGGGTCTTGGCTGTCCTTAGAGGGCAAGGGCCACATATTGGCTGCATATTCCTTGGTGATATCTCTTCCTTAACTTTATGCTCAAACTCTTTTTAAACATGCAGCCGGCCAGTTTCCCCAGACTTTAATGCATAGTGATGGGTTTTTACATTAGAGCCACCCCCCCATTTACTGGAGGTCAGCATCAGCACTGGATTTAGCCTTATTTTGTGTCTGTCCTGTAGGTGATGACTAATTATCTCAGATTAGCTCAGTTTGTTCTATGAGGAGAAGTACTTCTGAGAAACATTTATAGGCAACAGTTATAAACTTTAAAGAAAATTGCAAAATGAAATTAACAATAGCAAAAACATATTCTGTTTGTACAATAGGTATAATCCAAGCCTGGGACATCTAGTACTGTGATGAACGAAAGATAGAAAATAAGGGTGGGAGAAAATGCAGATGTAGGAAAGGATAATACAGACAAAAGGAATTCATTTCTAAGGGGATTTCTGCTACTGGGAATGAAACCTGGTTTAAGAGTCCTCCTTCCTCAGTGAGCTCCATAACTCCATAACTTTAACTTTAACTTTTTCCCTCCATAACTTTATCACATGCTGTTTCAAATAGAAGTGGAGAGAATGGACATCCTTATCTTGTTCCTACCTTAGAGGAAATAATTTCAGTGTTCCCCTGCTTGTTATGAAAAACACAAAATCAACATCATACATAGCATTTATGAGGTTGAGGTAAGTTCTACATGTGCCTACTCTATTGAGGATTATTAATATGAATTGGCACTAAAATTTTTCAAAGGCTTCTGCATCTCTTGAGATGAGCATGTGATTTTTGTTGTTAATTTTACTTGTATAGTGAATTAGTTATTTGTTTGCACAGTTTGAGCTCTTTTACACTCTGGATTGAAATCAACTTGATCATGATATAAAATCTTCTTAATGTGCTTTTGAGTACGATTTGCTAATATTTTATCAAGTATTGTTGCAAGTATATTCTCAATTATGTTGCTCTTTAGTTTCCTTTTGCTGATGTGTTTTTACCTGATTTTGGCACCAGTGTAATACCAACTTCATTAAATCAATTTTGAAGAAATTTCTTTCCTCTTTTCCTTCATGGAGTAAATTGAGAAGCAAATATTTTTTTAAAAAACATATTTTTTGTTATAGACACAATATGTTTTATTTATTTATTCATTTAGTTTTTGTGGTGTTGAGGATTGAACCCAGTGCCTCACAGGTGCTAGGCATGTACTCTACAAGAGAGCTACAATATCAGCTCTCATCAATTGTTCTTAAAATATGTTGTAGAACTCAGCTAAAACTAGATTTTTTCAGGCCTTTTCTCTTTTGGATGGATTTTCAAAAGCTATCTTTAGCTGGGCAGAGGGGTGCATGTTTGAAATCCAAGTTCTTCAGGTGTCTGAGGAAGGAGGATCACAGATTCAAATCCTCAGCAAATTTCAAGGGCCCTGAGGAACTTAGTGAGACTCTGACTCAAATATAAAGAAATACTAAAGTTGTGGCTTAGTGGTTAATCACACCTGGGTTCAATCCCTGGTACCAAAATACATGTTTGCCAGTACACTATAATTATGTTAATAGTATATTCACTGTGACATATTCATGTATGTACATAGCAAAATCTGAATAGTCTCTTTCCTTAGTGCCTCACTTTCCGCTCTCCTCATCTCTCCTCATGAGCCTCTACTCTGTTCTTCTTTTCTTCTTTTTTGAAATCTTGTTTATTTTCCTTGCTTCATTTTTCTTTCTAGTTTTCACATATAAGAGAAAACACTTGATCCTTGTTTTTCTGACTCAAGCATGTTTCACTTAGCATTATGTTCACCGTGTTTGCTCATTTTAAACATGACATAATTCTATTCTTCTTTATGACTTAGAAGAATTTGTTCAGCTGTGAAGAGATATGTTGGTTGATGCTATGTCCTCTCCAGACATTGAATCTGCTGTTGCCTTGATTTTCACACTGTAAAAGTTTGAGAGGTTTATAAGTCATCAGTCTACTATAATTTATTATAGCAGCGTGATCAGACTAAGGGAATGCACTATCTCACTGTGTTGTCACATTGTAAAATTAGAGGTCCTTTTTTAAAAGGACAATCATTCCATTTGTGTAGCTCCACCCCTGTGACCTAATAACCTCAAAGGCCTCACCTCCTGTCATCATGTTGTGGGGTTAGGAATTTACAATGCAAGTTTTGGGAGGATAAACATTCAGACCATAGTAAAATGTGATTCCCTGTGTTTGCTCAGGGTATCATGTAAGTGCCTCATGCATAGACCTGAGGGCAAAATCCTGAAAATTCTGAGGTGCAAAACTATCTGTAGGTATGAACCCATAATATCAGCATCCCTAGGTGGATTAGGGCCAAGAGACCAACTGTCAGGTCAGTGGGCTTGAACCTGTGCTGGGGAAGGAAAGTGAGGATGTGGAAAAGAAGGAGGATCATCTTTGCTGAGGTTCCAAGGCAAAAATTAGATAAAATGTGCTTTGTATGCTAATAAAACCATATAGTTGGATGGTCTTTTTCATCATTTGGGCAAGGAATCACATAGTTTTTTTCTTAGAAAATGAGGGAAAAAAACCTTTGCTTTCTGTAAGATCACCTGCATCAATCTCTGTCTATTCTCTTGTCAGAAAAGTATGTGGATTCACTCCAGCGTACACCACTTTCCAACTTCAGTTCTCAAGTTTCTCTGACACCCTCCAGGTGCAATTCCCATATTATTACCAGATCATGTGTGCATAATGCAGCAATTGTTGGTCTCCCACTACATATCAGCTTCCCTAAGTATTCAGAATCACCATAATACTATTTGTTAAAATTTAGATTCATTGCACACAAATGTGTTGCTACTTTCATTTCTCTGTTTGTACGTGAAGTAGAGTCACACCATTTCTGCAATCATACATGTACATAGGATCATGATATTTCTCTCATTCTATTTTGTTTCATTCCTGAGACTGGGGCTGTAGCTCAGTGGCAGAGTGGTTGCAAGCATGTGTGAGGCACTGGGGTTGATCCTTAGCACCACATTAAAAATAAACACAATAAAGTCATTCTATCCATGTACTACTACAAAAAGCTTTAAAACCCAGAATTACCATATATTATTGAGAATAGTTCTGAATTATAATATCATCTTGAGGTTTTCTGGAGTTATGTCTTACTTGGTTTTCACTCGAACATGCCTATAATCTCAGAGGATCAGGAGGCTGAGGCAGGAAGATTGCACCATTGAGGCTACACTTTTTAAAATGCTTATATTAAAATTTATTTTGAGAACAAAATTTTAATCCCATCATTGAGGTGACCTTATATCACATAGGTGGTTGGTCACAAAAGAAATATATCAAGTTAGAAACTGCTTCTCTTACACCCAAGTTTATGCATTTGCTCTATTTAAAAAATTGCTATACACATTTGATCTCATTGACATCAGATTATTTTCCTTATTTTACCCCTCCTCCCTCTTACATTCCTCCCATCTATGTGACTGGAAACACATCTGTAATGATGTCACCTAATGATAATTCTGGCTTCTGGGCACCTGGTTTTGTTTTGGTTTCTGTCCCCTTCCCAGATTTCCAGTATTCTCTTGTACATTTTGAATTCTTTATAAGAGCCTTTAGCATTTTTATAATAAAATGTCATTAGTTTTCCATAATGTTAGCACTATTTTTGAAGGGATTTTGTCATTGAATGACATGATGAGTAGAGCCTCTGGCATAGTGTGGCTCAGTAATTCTGAGAGGCCCCCAATTCCTCTGTAGGAACTTACATGCTGTTCTTACCTAGAATGTCCTTCCCTTTGCCCTTTATCAAGCTTCTAATCATCCTTCAATAACTAGCTGAAAGTAACATATTTCCTAGTACCTACACCCAGCCCATCAGACCCTTTCTCTGGAAATACAGAAGCTGAGATAAAGGAAGAACAGAAATCTTTAAAGTGGGGTCATGTAGCAGCAGCACTATACAGAACTCTGGAGGGGTTTTGGACTCTGAGGTCACTGGCACATCCCAGCTCATCCTTTATTAATCTTTGCCCTCTGGTTCTTGTGGCCTACCCACTGTTCTGTAACACAATATTTTTATTTAGAGCACCCATGTTGTCCCTGCATCTTGCAGCCCCAGGGCTCTCCTGTTCCCCTGCTTTGAGTCAGCCTGTCAGAATGAACAGTCATGACACAGAGGTTATTTCAGAGGCTCTACTGCTGAGACCCCACCTTAAGAAGGCCATGATCAGACCCCTGTCCTGCATCATTCTGAGAAGTTGTGGACTGTCTGATGAGGAGAGCACAGATGAAACTTTTTTGCCAAAGATTTGTGCCCATCCTGTGCTGGAAGGCTAAGAGAAGGTGCTGAATGCCACAAAGCTAGAGAAAAGCTAAGGGAAGATCCTGTCAAAACACACACACCTTGAATCCTGGATAGGCTCCTCTGCAGCAGGGCAGGGACCTTGCTATTTGCTCACCCACATCTGCTTTGCTGGCATACTCTGCCTGACATACCGATGGTGATCAGAACATGCTCACCTTTATGATAATAAAGTATTATCATCATCTGCACATTTAAATGGTGAGGTTAACTGAGAGGTGAACAGAGTTGCTCAAGGTCATCCATTGCTGATTTGGTTCCCAACATGACCCTATCCCAAATTCAGTCATCCCTCAGACTAAGCAGTGTCTAGGACCACTGGGCAACACTGGAAGACCCCCTTTTTCCCTTTCAAATGGAGTTCTCAAGGAGATTTGAAGCAGTCAGGTAGGTGAGAAGTGGCAGGTTTACTAGTAAGATTGAAGAGCCAGGTTGATCAAGAAGAGCAGAGCCATTTGGGATGCTATTAGATGTGGGTGGAATTGGGCCAAGTAAGACCACAAAAGTTTTCAGAGCTAGAGGGCAAATGTGTGTTAGGTAGAATGTATGTTAGGCCAGAAGATGAGGAGCCAAGTGGCCAGAATACAGTGGAGGAAGTGGGTGAAGTGGGTGTTGTGCCATAGAGCAGAGCCAAGGGGAGCCCAAATGTTGGGTAGGGCCTAAGATGGGAAGTTGACTGGAGTTGAAATGCTGGGGATCGCAAGTCCTGTGGAATGTTGTGTTGCCCAGTGGAGCCCAGCAAATGATAGGAGATGGCAGACCATAGCTAATTGCAGCTCTGAAGGCCAATCCCCAGTTGAAGTGGGCAGGGAAGGGCCTCAAGGAAGCAAGTTGGAGAAGCACCCAATTCAGGGCTCCTCAGATGAGCTCAGTCTGGGAACCACCAGCCCAGCAGGTGAGCACATGGTATGACGTGTGCACTTGCCACAGGCAAAGGGAGAACAGGGAGCCCAGAAATGCACATATGCTTTGGAAATCATTTTGTACATCACTGTGGACCAAATGGGAAAGCAGGGCCCTTGGTCTTCATCTACCCCACATGTGAGTTCAGAGTCTTCTGTTGGAGCTTCACTTTCTCACTTTTACAATAAGGCAATGGAGGAAAGAAGACACCATGGTGAATCGTTCCTTAGTTCCTCCCTCTCACTGGATGCTGTGACTTTCCATGTATTCAGGTGTGTTGAGGTCCATGGGGTTTCTGGGAGGGGTCCTGGAGAAAGTCTCCATAGAGACTTTGTTTTCGGGGAGCACAAATGGTCTGAGGCATGCTCAGAGACTTCTTGTGTCTGTTGTGTACATGGTGTAACCTGGAGGTCCAGTGAGGATGAGCATGTGACATGGCTGTCACTCACTAGAACTTAGTTCAGATGCCACACACCACCACACTCACCCATGGTGCAGGGCTTCCAGGTGCCTAGGCAGTAAGATAAGCATAGAGTGGGGAAGTGACCATGACCCTTGCCAGGGAGAACACTGGGGGACTCACTGCATCTCTAAAGCAGGACAAGGAGCAATGCCTGCCTCTCAGGCTGGTGTGAGGCCAAGCACCAGTTTCATGATTCTCTCAAAGACAGTTTAGAATCAGTGACTAGGGGATCTGCATTTTGTTTTATCATTTAATTTTACTTATGGAAATATACCACTTTTGTGTATTAAAATTTAACTAATGTGCTTGAAGCTCTGTTCTAGGCATAGAGGACACAGATGGGAACAAAACTGCAAGAAATCTCTGCTTCCATTCTTGTGAGGGTTCCTGCTCCACTTGAGTGGCCCAAGAATTAGGCACTTAAATTGCATGAAGCATTAATGAAACCCCAGTTGTCTGTGAGCAGTTCTGGTTCCTCAAATGTTGAAGTTTGGACATTAGAGAAGCTCACTGAGGAAAGTGTCAAAAGCAAGTTTTATTTGAATAATAGTAGCATAGACTTCTTCTAGAAGGATGAAGTGGGCCATAGCTGATGTCCTGGTGTCCCAACAAGTGAGAGCATCTTGCTGCTTTTATAAATTTTAGGTTCTCTATGCCCCTTCCTTCTTATCACTCTCCTTCCTGTGTAGGCCCCAAAAATGTGGGTGTCATGAACAAAAGCTGAGAAGCAGGTGGACTGAAAGGGCCAAGGTAGTAATCCAGGCAGTAACTGCCCAGGAGGCAGGAATTAGCAACTTTTACTATTCCTTGCAGGGAAGGGCAATTCCTGGACAGGTTACCTTAGCACCAAGTGGAGCAAGAGAAAGCTATGAAGGTAAATACTATAAATACTATGTAGGTAAATACTATAAAAAACTAGTAAATTTATATGGCCTTATAATCAAAATTAAGTGCAGATATCATTCTGGCTGCTCTCCATCCCACTACTGCAAGGAAACCCAGTATTAAAATAGTTGCAGCCTAAATCTCTGGGTTCAAACTCAGCAATCAAAAGTAAAAGAGACAAAGAAATAATAGCCAGGTGTGGTGGGGTATGCCTGCTCTCTCAGTGACTGCAAAGGTTGAATAGGATACTGCTGTGGTGATGCGCTCCTGTAATTCTAGTCACTTGGGAAAGTGAGGTAGGAGGATTGCATGTTCAAACCCAGTCTGAGAAACTGAAAAACACCCTAAGCAACTTAGTGAGAAATTGTCTTTAAGCAAAATATAAACAAACATCATTACCCTATGTACATGTATGATTACACAAATGGTGTGACTATTTTATGTACAACCAGAAAAACAACAGCTGTAGTCCACTTGTGTGCAATGAATCAAAATAAAATAAAAAACTTAAAAAAAGAATAAGAGACAACAATAAAGCTCATTCTGGAGGTTACAAAAAAATAATTGAGATTGGCTCAGTGGTTTAGCACCCCTGGGATCACTCCCTGGTGCCTGCTCCTTCCCCCCAAATTAAACCCCAGCATTCTCATAAGACCAGAGAACAGAAACATTATTTGTAATTTAAAGTACTTTTCATTATATTATTTCCATGCATGAACCATATGTACATGTATAATTCATAATTCAATATGACCATATGTACAATGATACAAAGTTCCTCCTCTCTAGGTTAGACTGCACTCCTGAAAGGAAACTGCCTTAAAACAACTGCAAACTGAAGCTCTGGGTTTGATTCACAGTAACTGAAAATACAAAAAATCAAAGCCAGGTGTGGTGGTGCACACCTCGATACTGAGACCAGCCTAAGCAAACTCATGAGACCCTGTCTAAAAGATTAGATAGGAGTGGAAATTTGTTTTAGTGTAGAGTGTCCGTAGGTTGAGTCCTCAGTATTGCAGAAACCAAAAGTAATAGCCCAAAGTCTGTCATTATGTTCTCCTGAATTCCTGGGTTGCCTGTAATCTACTTTCTCTGAGAGGCGGTTCACTAGGCTCAGAGTCCGGGGGCGGGCCCATAGCCCTGCCAATCAGAGGCGCCTGGGTGAGAGCTGTCCAATCCGCATCAGGCAGCGAGGAGGGAGTGGGCCTCTGAAATCTAGCGCTGCCCTTTGTCTCAGAATCCTCCAGTCTCGGGATCCATTTCTGACCTTAGGAGCCCCAGGTTTGTGTGCTACTCAGGGGCTGGAAGAATCATAGGGAGATCGCTGGGCACAGTGACAACCAGGGAATGGTGAGTGTGCTTCAGGCATCTGGAGGCTGGGGAGGGAACCTAAGCCCTTGGGACTGGCAAAGGCAGGAGCAGAAGGGCGGTGGGGGCTCCTGCTGGCCCTCTCAGTGTGCCAGCAGCAGTCTTCCTCTGTGGAGGCTCAGCCCTCTGTCCCTAGTTCTACAGCTAGTGAGATTGCTAGCTTGAACCTGCGCATCTTGTCATGTTTGTAGATGGTGTCTTCAGTCTCTCCCTGAAGCCCCTTCATGATGTCAGAATCTCCCAGGTTGAGAGAAGATGACTCAGAAGATCATTAGAGGAGAAGGAGGGTGTTGATGTGCTGGCAGCCCAGCATCTGCACACTGTGTGGTGAAGACTGAGAGGGTCATTAAAGCAGAACCCCAACTCCATGGTGTTCCAGCATGAATGGAGCTGTGGTGTTTAGAGATTTCGGTTCCTTCCTGCTGAGCTAGATAAATATTCAGGAAGCAGTATCTCAAATCCAGAACCATGTGCTTTATCCTACCTCTTCATAGGTATAAAAATGAATTACTATATTTTTATGGTTTTTTTTTAGTTGTACATGACAGAATTCATTTTGATATAATTATGCAAGCATGGAATATATCTCATTCTAATTAGATCCAATTTCTTGTGGATGTTCATGATTGTGAAATTTATTATGGTGTATTCCTATGTAGACATAGGAAATTTTTCTAAATTTTCAGCTACAGTTCACATTCCAAAGGCCAATTTTCCCTCTCAACATTATCAATTTGTTTCCCATGCTATATTTCAATTTGAAGAAATATTTTTTAACTTCTTCAAATACTGGATGGCACATGTTGAATTTTTTGTTTCATGTTTGGGAAAACATTATGTGAGAGAGAAACAGAGAAGCATCACTTGACCAATTGAAAAAAGTGTGTGTGCCTCTAGTCCCTCTGTCTTCCAAAGCACAGACACATTATCACAATGCTTTTGTGTTGAGAGTCAATATTTGAGAATTGGCTGTGTGATGCTTCCTTACCTCAATCTCTCACCTCTTCCTAGCCCTGTGTTTCAGATTTGACTGACATAAATGCCCACATTTGCTGTGTCTAAAACTTCTTTGAGTATGTAGTGAATATCAGCCTCTGAGTCTTGTCCTTTTTCAGAGCAGATTTAATTAGTGGGTGGAGTCTCTCAAGAGAGTAGCTGGATGCTCTACAGCTGGGAGGAATCTCTTAACATTAAATGACTCTGTCATTCCAGTGACCTGGTAGACTGAGGGGGGAGGATCACAATCAAAGCCAGCTGCAGTAACTTATCCAGGCACTTAACAACTCAGTGAGACCCTGTCTCTAAATAAAATACAAAAATGTGCTGGAGATGTGACAGAGTGGTTAAATGCCCCTGGGTTCATTCACCTGTACCAATGAATAAAAAATTAAATCAATCTTCTGAAAGACATTTTTAACAATTTTAGCAAGTATAAATAGTACTGCAATGAAAATGGAGTTCAGCTATTTCTTTGAGAGAATGATTTCATCTCTTTTAGAGGGATACCCAGAATAATTACTGAATCACATATTTCTATTTCAATTTTTTTAAAAAATGACTTTGCAAATTATTTTAACATTTTTTATCAAATTTATTTTCTCATCAACAGTTGTAAAAAGCTTTCCTTTTATCCATTTCCTTGTAATCTAGAACACTTTTTCATTTTTCATTTGTTTTATAGTATCCATTCCTGCAGCTCTGTTCAAGCCGCAGAAAATGTTTCACTGGTATCTTTAATTCCTGATTCAAGTTATTTATTTTTTTATTTATTATTTTTATTTTTATTTTTTTGGAACAGGGGATTGAACTCAGGGACCCTCGGCCACTGAGCCACATCCCCAGCCATATTTTGTATTTTATTTAGAGACAGGGTCTCACTGAGTTGCTTAGGTCCTTGCTAAGTTGCTGAGGCTGGCTTTGAGCTTGTGATCCTCCTGACTCAGCCTCCCAAGTTGCTGGGATTACAGGCATGCACCACTGCGCCTGGCGATTCAAGTTTTTTAGAACTCAAACTTTCAAGAAGCCACTGTGTGCTGTAAATAAAAAGGAATCTGTAATATCCAACCTTTTTTTATGCAAATGCTGCTGGCAATTTTCACCCACTGATTTGCTTGCAAATTCATTTGATTTTAATCTATTGAGATTTGACCATGTTCAGTCACATTTTTTCCAAAGATTGGAGTTTAAGTTTGTATTCCTTTGAGAGAAAAGTGTTAAAGTCAGACAGTGCCTGTACAAAGTCCTAGGAGTCATTGTTCAACCTGTAGGTATTACTATGGTGGATAGTGGACGGACAATAATCAGGAAGTGAACTGTCACCCAGGCTATCAGTGGCATACTGTATTTCCCCATATTGAATACATGAGTAAAGCTTGACAGAAAGTCTAGTGTCAGCAACAGCAGGTGCAGAATATGCTCTCAAGACCCTTCTAAGGAAACACTCACATCTTTGAGATATAAGTCCTCTTCCCGGATTCCTGCTTTTGAAATCTATGGATATACTTGAATATTTACAGAAAATCACCACTTTTTGTGATTTCAATATTGTGTACATCAAGTCACTTCTTTTTTTCTCTGATAAAATTCAATTTTTTTTCTTTTTTTTCTTTTTTCCTTTTTCTATTTTTTATTCATTTAATTTTGATCCATTGAACAAAAATGGAGTACAGCTACTATTTCTCTGGTTGTACGCAAAGTAGAGTCACACCACCTGTGCATTCATCCAAGTACACAGGGGAATGATATCTATCTCATTCTGTTATTATTCTTGCCCCCCACCCCGACCCCACTCCTCCCTTCCCTCTATTTTATCTATCCTTCCTCCATTCTTGCCTCCCTTCCACCCCATATTATGCATCATGAATCACTTATCAGAGGGTTCATTCAGCATTTGGATTTTTGGCATTGGCTAATCCCACTTAGCATAACAGCCTCCAACACCATCCATTTACCTGCAAATGCCATAATTTTATTCTTCTTTATGGCTGAGTAATATTCCATTGTGTATATCTACCACCTTTTTTTAAATTTAATTTTTGATTCATTGAGCACAAATGGAGTACAGCTATTGTTTTTCTGGTTGTACACAAAGTAGAGTCACGCCATCTGTGCATTCATACATGTACACAGGGCAATAATGCCTGTCACACATACTGTAATTATTCTTATTCCCCAACCTCAACGCCACCCCTCCCTTCCCTCTATGCTCTCTACCCTTCCTCCATTCTTACCATCCTTCCACCCCAAATTATGCATCATCATTCACTTATCAGAGAGACCATTCGGCCTTTGGATTTTGGGAATTGGCTAAACTCACTTAGCATAATAGTCTCCAACATCATCCATTTACCTACAAATGCCATAATTTTATGGCTGAATAATATTCCATTGTGTATATATACCACAGTTTCGTTATTCATTCATCTATTGAACGGCATCTAGGTTGGTTCCACAATCTAGCTATTGTGAATTGAGCAGCTATGAACACTGATGTGGCTGTAGTAATCTGATTTTAAGTAGTAATCTGATTTTAAGTCCTTCGGGTAAAGGCCAAGGAGTGGGAGAGCTGGGTCAAATGGGGGATCCATTCCAAGTTTTCTAAGGAATCTCCACACTGCTTTCCAGAGTGGCTGCACCAACTCGCACTCCCACCAGCAGTGTATGAGTGTACGCTTTTCCCCACATCCTCGCCAACACCTGTTGTTGGCTGTATTCTTAATAAAAGACATTCTAGTTGGGTAAGATGATATCTTAAGGTGGTTTTGATTTGCATTTCTCTAATAACAAGGGATGCTGAACAGTTTTTCATAAATCTGTTGATTGCTTGTAGATCTTCCTCTGTAAAGTGTCTGTTCATTTCTTTGGCCCACTTATTGCTTGGGTTGTTAGTGTTCTTGGTGTAAAGATTTTTGAGTACTTTGTAGATACTGGAGATTAGTGCTCTATCTGAAGTGTGTGTAGCAAAGATTTTCTCCCACTCTGAAGGCTCTCTCTTCACATTGCTGATTGTTTCCTTTGCTGAGAAAAAAATTCTTTGTTTGACTCTATCACAATTATTGACTCCTGCTTTTTTTCTTGTGCTTTGAGAGTCATGTTAAGGAAATCTAGTCCTATGCCAACGTGATGAAGATTTGGACCTATTTTCTCTTCTGTTATGTGCAGGGTCTCTGGTCTAATTCCTAGGTCCATGATCCATTTTGAGTTGGGTTTTGTAAAGGGTGAGAGATCTGGGTTTAGATTCATTTTGCTGCATATGGATTTCCAATTTTCCCAGCACCATTTGTTGAAGAGGCTGTTTTTTCTCCATTATATGATTTTGGCTCCTTTGTCAGGTATGAGATACCTGTATTTATGTGGGTTTGTCTCTGTGTCCTCTATTCTGTACCATTGATCTACCT
>JAJEJO010049875.1:542-12226 GCA_020662805.1 Glaucomys volans
AATGAATCAATAAGTAAATTAAAAAAATAAAATAAATAAAAAAAATCTACACTCTTAAAAGTGTCCAATTGACCTATTCAATACACATACTAAGAATTTAGTATGTATATTACACACCACATCTGCAGAACAACTACTTCAGTTCACTTCTTCTATGTAGAGGGCATATGCACATTGTTAAATCTGGAGACCTGAAGCCCATACTCCCAGGTTTGATTTTCATTTCATCACAAAATTAGGTAGTCAAAAGTGGGCACATTGCCATCCCTAACATTTCACATATTGATGTAAATTTTGGAAAACAAGTAATAATGGTATCTACTCATGCATACAGAAAGAACTCAACAAATATTTTCTCTTATTCTAAGTATTAAAGATAATAATGTACATACATTTATTTTCAACAAAACAGAAAACAGTAAATAACAGATACAGGGACAGCCCTGTTCTTTTCTGACTTTTTGAAGAATAAAATCAGAGTTAGTCAGCACAAAACTGTCTTAGGAGTGTAATTTAGGATTTCAGAAAAGATAAGGGAAAGGGAGAGGAGGGAATTTTCTAACCAAGAGAATGCATAATGACCTTCACCTAACTTAAGAGATTTGCCGAGTGGAGAAAAAGGTCAAATTTTAAGTTCTTTCCAAAGGGATGCAACATTAGACAGAATGACTGTAAATAATGCAGAAGTATACATATGCATAGTTATGATTGACAAATGTTGAAAGTAGATTTGAACAGGACATTAATATGTATAACCTAAGTTACTTCAAGAGTATTCTTTTTATTTTATTTTTACAGACTTCATTTTTATTCATTGTACACAAATGGGGAGTAACTTTTCATTTCTATGGTTGTGCATGATATACATTCATACCATTCATGTAATCATACATGTGCATAGGGTAATGCTGTCTTTCTCATTCCACCATTTTTTTTCCCTCCCCCTCTCATTTTCCTCTTCGTAATCTAAAGTTCTTCCATTCTTTTCTCACCTCCCAATCCCCCCAACCTGATTATATATCATCATCCACTTATCAGGGAAAATATTTGGCCTTTGGTAGGAGTATTCTCTTTTTCATTAGCATCAGATCAAATTACTTCTATATATCCTCTGTGTCAATTGAATCCATCATGGTCTTTCCATTCTTTCTGTACTATCATACATAGATTCTCTTCTGTTCTCATCTGACCTATAGAATTATTCTCTTTAACGATCTCTGGCCTATAGTTCTGTCGAGCTCCAAGTTACCTTCCACAAATAAATCTTTATTGTGCACAGTATAACCACCACTTATGTAAACGGAACAGAATTGATGGTACCTGTTCCATAATTCCATTAGGGTAATTTGGCACAACACAGAAAATGCCAAAGAGATTACCATGCCAAATCAAGCTTACCATTTACCAGTGGGGTAAAATTCTAGAGAAGAGATTCTTGATACTCTCAGGCTATTTTCTACTCAAGAAAATCTGAATAATTCCACTGCCTTTTTAAAGTTTATTTTCATGACTGAAATAGTTTTTTATATTACCTTGCATAATGCATACCTTTAAAAAAGTTCAGTCAACTAGGATCCTAACCTCAGTTCCATCCTTTCTGAAGCCAATCTGGGAAATGAACAGAAGCATATTAGAATCTTTCAAAATTGAGGACTTGATTCAGGACTAAATTTGGTTTACAAAGATTAGGTTAAATATAGTAATGCCCACTGAACACTTACATGCTCATTTAGCTTGAGCTTCATCCATAACACCAAGGTAGCTGACAATGCAATAATTCTTGCCTTACAAACCACCTTTTTGCCTAAGCTTCTTGGTCATCCCCTACCTCTTCTAGCTCCCTGCTTCCAGCTAAGCACATGGACTTTAATCCCAGTCCTTATTATGTTGGCTGTGGCCTGCTTTCCACAGGGCAGATCGCTTGAACAGAGATAATAAACTGATGCACTAGTAAATGCTTAAGAACTAACTCTTTGAGGAAGAGACTGGAAGCATGGGGACAGGAACTGAATTGTAATGGATGCCAATTTCCATAATGTAAGTCCTTCCACCATGGATATTTCCAAACAAAAAAACAACATGACATCATTGAATTTGGAGTTAAATGGAAATGCACACCATCTACTTTCATAAGCCAACTCTATGCTTGACCTTACATCTGACCTAACAAACATGGAAATTCCTACTTGTGAATACCAATCCAGCCAGAAATGACTCTCTGATATCAATTCCAGATATACCTAAGCTTTCTTTTTTTTTTGTTAATTTTTTTTATTTACTTATTGATTCATTGAACACAAATGGAGTACAGCTATTGTTTCTCTGGTTGTACACAAAGTAGAGTCACACCATCTGTGCATTCATACATGTACACAGGGCAATGATGTCTGTCACACATTCTGTTATTATTCTTACCCCCCCACCCCGACCCCACCTCTCCCTTCCCTCTATGCTATCTATCCTTCCTCCATTCTAACCACCCTTCCCCTCCACATAATTCATCATCATTCACTTATCAGAGAAACCATTCGGCCTTTGGATTTTTGGGATTGGCTGATCTCACTTAGCATAACAGTCTCTAACATCATCCATTTACCTACAAATACCATAATTTTATTCTTCTTTATGGCTGAATAATATTCCATTGTGTATATATACCACAGTTTCTTTATCCATTCATTATTGAAGGGCATCTAGGGTGGTTCCACAATCTAGCTATTGTGAATTGAGCAGCTATGAACATTAATGTGGCTGCATCACTGTAGTAATCTGATTTTAAGTCCTTTGGGTATAGACCAAGGAGTGGGATAGCTGGATCAAATGGTGGATCCATTCCAAGTTTTCTAAGGAATCTCCACAGGCTTCCAAGCTTTCCAGAGTGACTGCACCAACTTGCACTCCCACCAGCAATGTATGAGTGCACCCTTTTCCCCACATCCTCCCCAACACCTGTTGTTGCCTGTATTCTTAATAAGAGACATTCTAATTGGGATAAGATGAAATCTTAAGGTGGTTTTGATTTGCATTTCTCTTATAACAAGGGATGTTGAACATTTTTTCATAAATCTGTTGATTGCTTGTAGATCTTCCTCTGTAAAGTGTCTGTTCATTTCCTTGGCCCATTTATTGATTGGGTTATTAGTGTTCTTGGTGTAAAGATTTTTTGAGTACTTTGTAGATTCTGGAGATTAGTGCTCTGTCTGAAGTGTGTGTAGCAAAGATTTTCTCCCACTCTGAAGGCTCTCTCTTCACATTGCTGATTGTTTCCTTTGCTGAGAAAAAGCTTTTTAGTTTGACTCTATCCCAATCATTGATTCCTGCTTTTATTTCTTGCGCTTTGGGAGTCATGTTAAGGAAATCTGGTCCTAGGCCAACGTGATGAAGATTTGGACCTATTTTCTCTTCTATTAGGTGCAGGGTCTCTGGTCTAATTCCTAGGTCCTTGATCCACCACTTTGAGTTGAGTTTTGTTCAGGGTGAGAGATATGGGTTTAGTTTCATTTTGCTGCATATGGATTTCCAGTTACAAAAGCGCTATACAAATTCAATGCAATTCCTTTTAAAATTCCAATGACAGACCTCATAGAAATAGAGCAAGCAATCATGAAATTCATTTGGAGGAATAAGAGACCAAGAATAGCTAAAGCAGTTCTTAGCAAGAAGAGTGAAGCAGGGGGTATCACAATACAGACCTTCAACTATATTACAGAGCAATAGTAACAAAAATAGCATGGTATTGGCACCAAAATAGACAGATCAATGGTACAGAATAGAGGACACAGAGATAAACCCACATAAATACAGGCATCTCATACTTGACAAAGGAGCCAAAAACATACAATGCAGAAAAGATACCTGAGCTTTTTATATGCCTTTAAATGGTTTATTAGATCTGTGACCTCAGGTAGGTATTACCTCTCCTTCAAGACCTCTCATTTCACCCCTGCTGCTTCCCAGTCTGCTAAAGCAGCAGTTCCAAAAGTAGCCTCTCCTCTGGTTCTGCCTTTGTTTGATGGTGGTAGTCACAAAACGTAGATATTCAGCAACATCTCCTTCTAGTAGTGATTTATGTGCTTCTAGCACCACCAAAACTAGAGAGCTTTCTTTTGTATAATTAGCCGGCCTTAGTAATAGAAGACTAAACCAAATTAAAATGAACAATTACCATTCCCACATTGCAGATATCATCCAGAATTATTTAGCATTCTTTTGCTTTTCTCATCTGTCAAGAAAATATGCTCTAGTTTTATTTCCCAATTCTATTCTGTTCCTGTCGTATGTGTATCTTTCTGTCAATCACTGTCATAATTGTTAGAGATTGTAATATATACTGAAATCAGAAAGTATGAGTCCTCCAGTTTTGTTCTTCTTTCTCAACATCCCTTTAACTATTTGGGGCTTTGTAGTGCATATGAATTTTAGAATTTTTTTTCCATATCTCTAAGGCAAACAAAACCTTAATCTGCAGATTAATTTGGGTAAAATAGGCATTTAAGCAAGTTATTCTTCTAATTCATGCACATGGGATGCATTTCTTTTTATCTGTGTCTCCAATTTTGTTTATCAATGTTCTAAACTCTCAGTGTACATGTTTTTCACCTCTGTGGTTTATCCCAAAGTATTTTATTCTTTTTGATGCTATAGTAAATGGGATTATTTTCCTAATATCCTTCATGCAAATGTCATCAACTAATCTTCAATAGTAGTGTGAAGAATACACAATGAGAAAGGAGGGTCTCTTCAAAAATTGGTACAAAAAGAACTGGATACCTACATGGAAAAGAATTAAATTAGACCCCTTCTGGGCCACACACACACAAAAAGCAACTCAAAGTGGAACAAAGACTTGAATATTTAGGAAAAACTTTTTTAACATTGGTCTTGATTATAATTTGTTGTTTTTAATATCAAAAGCATAGAAAAGAAGAACAAAAATGTATAGAATTAGATCAAACTAAAAAACCATACACAGTAGAGGAAATAATCAATGGAGTAAGAAAGCAACACACCAAGTGGGAGAAATGGTTTGCAGACCATCTTTCTGAAAAGGGGTTAATATCTTAACTATGCATGTATCTTCTACAACTTAACAACAAAAAGAATTTTAGAAGAGTTATTTCACCAAACTGGGCAAAAGAGACATTTATTGAAAGAAGGCATACAAACAGCCAGCAGGTATATTGGAACATTTTTCAACATCACTGATCAAAGAAATTTAGATCAAATCCTTCAGGACAACTATTATCAAAACACAATGATAACAAATGAGAATGTGGACAAATGGAAACCCTTGTACACTATTGGCGGGAATGTAGCCTATGGCTACTATGGAAAATAGTAACATGGTCCTCAAAATTTAAGAACTAAATATGATCCAGTAATTCTTCATATTTATCTAATAACATTGAAATCAAGTTTGTGAAGAGATGTCTGCACCTTCATATTTGTTACAGCTTTACTCACAGATGAATGGATAAAATATTTCTCAATGTCTATAGATGAATGGGAAAAATGTGGTACATGGATACAATAGGATATTGTTCAGTTTTAAAATGTAAGGAAATACTACAATATGTGACAGCATGGATAAACCTAACGTACATTATGCTGAGCAAAATAAGCCAATCACAGAAGACTAATAATGCAAATTTTCACTTACACAAATTGTCTGTAATAGTGAAACAGCAGTATGTGGTTGCCATAGGCAGGGGAAATGGGAAATGGAGAAGTTTTTCTCAATGAGCTTAAAATTTCAGTCATGCAAGACGAGGTAAATTCCAGGGATCTCCTATAATATATTGGACCTTTAGTTAACAATATGGTACAATGCACCTTAAAATATGTTGGAAGTACAGATCACGTATTAAGTGTTCTTGCCACATACATGAACTACACTTTTTGAGGTGATGATATTTTTAATTCCTGGACTGTGGGGATGGTATCATAGTTGTATGCATGTGTCCAACCCCATTAATACATTTCCATTAACTGCATATGTTTTCAGTATTAATTATATCTCCATAAAGCAAAAATTAAAATAGCTTTAAAAATGTGCCAAATTTGAGTACAGAATCTCTCAGAGAAGGACATATCTTTAAAAACAAAAACATATCACTCCACCCTGCGCTGTGCAGACCTCCCAAGCTGTGGACTCCCTATCTATGAATGCAGTTGCCCACCATCACTGAGACACCTACAACTACTGCCTCAATGATCATCTCCATCTTGAGACTTCACAGCCATTGCCATAGCAATCTTGAACTATAGCCTCTGTCCTAGGACACTGACCAGGGCCTGGAAGCTCAACATCAAGATCACTTGTAGATCACCACTGATTACCCACCATTTGCCTGTTTGCCCACCTTTTGTGTGCCCATCACCCACTGCCTGCTG
The DNA here is from genome assembly GCA_020662805.1 of Glaucomys volans. NCBI lineage: Eukaryota > Metazoa > Chordata > Mammalia > Rodentia > Sciuridae > Glaucomys > Glaucomys volans. The sequence goes on from JAJEJO010049875.1 coordinate 6,936, forward strand.
CTACTTGCTTATCGCCTGCTGTCAGGATACCCACATCTGGGGACACTGGCCAGAGTCTGGAGCTCTACTGTTGGGATACCTGCAGGATTGGTTGCATGTGAGGTCTTCCTGCTGGGTGTGTTAGTGGCTGCCATCCGGATGCCTCTTTGCAGGGTTGCTCCCTTGTGTGAGCGTATTACTGATGATCTTTCTGGAGGTTGAAATGGCATTGACATCTTGGGATTGAACTAAGGCAGAACCTGTAGAATCTGAAGCCCAGATCCATCACATTACAGCTGGGTCTGCATGGCCAATCTGGGTCTGGCAGGGAGATTAGGGATGTTGCCCCAGGGGGAGCACAGGTTGGAGAAACTGAAGAGAACCAGGCTCTCTCTCTAGCTCAGTGAGTCCTGACGTACACACAGATGGAAGGGGCCAGCGACAATGAGTGGGAACACTGGAAGAGGGTGTGAGGGCATCTTGCTGTTGGCTCACCTAACCAACCAGTCCAGCACCCATAGGGTTGGAGCTACCATTAAACTTCAGACAACCCCACCAGAGAAGGAAAACCGAGAAAATTTTTGAAAGCCAACAGAATTAATTATCCAGATTTCCATTGAGACTTTCCTTTTTTCCCACCTCTCTCTCACATTTATACCATTTGTTGAATCCAAATATTTTTTATGCATCAATTTATTAAGGAATGAGATGTCTGAATAGTATATTACAGTTTTGTTGTGTATTCTTATATTTTTACTTTTTAAAAAAAATCTGCATATATTTTTCTTTCACTTATCAGTCTCCCTAGATTCTCTTTCATACTTCTCTCATGCTAACAGCTAACTCTATTGATTCCTCCTTCACTTGTTATAAATATTTACCTCTATCTTCTCTCCTTCTCCCTCATAAACATAACATCTTACATTGCTTCTCTTCCCTCTTTGTCCATTATTTGAAATGAGCATTAATTTTAAATCCTGCTACTTTACTGAATTCATTTATGAGTTCCAGAAGTTTTCTGGTGGAATTCTTAGGATCTTCTAAATAGAGAATCATGTCATCAGCAAATAGGGATAGTTTGAGCTCTTCTTTTCCTATACATATCCCTCTAATTTCTTTGGTCTAATTGCTCTAGCTAGAGTTTCAAGGACAATGTTGAATAGAAATGGAGAAAGAGGGCATCCCTGCCTTGTTCCAGTTCTCAGGGGGAATGCTTTCAATTTTTCTCCATTTAGAATGATGTTAGCTGTGCGCTTAGCATAGATAGCCTTTATAACGTTAAGGAACATTTCTACTATGCCTATTTTTTCTAGTGTTTTGAGCATGAAGGGGTGCTGTATTTTATCAAATGCTTTTTCTGCATCTATTGAAATAATCATGTGGTTCTTGACTTTAAGTCTGTTGATGTGGTGGATTACATTTATTGATTTCTGGATGTTGAACCACCCTTGCATCCCTGGGATGAAACCCACTTGATCATGGTGCACTATCTTTTTAATATGCTTTTGTATGTGATTTGCTAAAATTTTATTAAGAATTTTTGCATCTATGTTCATTAGGGATATGGGTCTGAAATTTTTTTTCCTTGATGTGTCCTTCTCTGGTTTTGGTGTCAGGGTGGTATTAGCTTCATAGAATGAGGACTTCATGAAATATTTGAGGAGTATTGGAATGAGCTCTTCCTTGAAGGTCTTGTAGAACTCAGCTGTGAATCCATCTGGTCCTGGACTTTTCTTTGTTGGTAGGCTTTTGATGACTTCCTCTATTTCATTACTTGAAATTGATCTATTTAAGTTGTGTATGTCCTCCAGATTCAGTTTGGGTAGATCATATGCCTCTAGGAACCTGCTGATTTCTTCCAGGTTTTCTATTTTGTTGGAGCATAAATTTTCAGAATAGCTTCTAATTATGTGTTGTATTTCATTAGAGTCTGTTGTGATATTTCCTTTTTCATCATGAATTTTAGTAATTTGAGTTTTCTCTCTCTTTCTCTTCATTAGTGTGGCTAAGGGTTTATCAATTTTGTTTATTTTTTCAAAGAACCAACTTTTTGTTTTGTCAATTTTTTGAATTGTTTCTTTTGTTTCAATTTCATTGATTTTCACTCTGATTTTAATTATTTCCTGTCTTCTACTACTTTTGGTGATGATCTGTTCCTCTTTTTCTAGGGCTTTAAGTTGTAATGTGAGTGAAATGGTAAACCTTTTTAGCAAACATACTGTCTATATTTTAGCCAATATTTAAGACATTATTTCTATTTATTGCAAGAAAACTGTAGATGAGCTATCTGGTGTAAGGCTGTATATGGTTTATATTAGATGCTGTTAATACTGGTCTCCTTCATAAAGTGTGGTACGGGAAGCCTTCGGGGACACTTTAAGACTACAGGGCAGAAACTGAACTGCCTCAGATCCATACTACTAGATGGGAAGACACACAAAAAACATGAAAAAACAAGGGAACAAAAAACCTCAAACATGTTCCAATAATGGAGTCCATAGACATCACAATCGAAGAAAGAGGAGTTTAGAAGGTACATAGACTGATCTTCAAAATAAAGGATAATATCAGAGAGAATATAGACAAAGTGAAAGATCACTTCAATAAATAGGCAGAGTTCATAACAAGGAATCAAGCAGAAATACTTGAAATGAAGGAAAAATAAACCAAATTAATAATTCAAAGAAAAGTATCACCAACAGACTAAACCACTTGGAAGGCAGAACCTCAGGAAATGAAGTCAAACTATATACTCTTGAAAATAAAGTTGGCCATACAGAGAAGATAGTAAGAAAACATGAAGAGAATTTCCAAAAATTATGCGAAAGCATGAAAAGGCTAAATTTAAGATTTATTGGGATACACGAAGGCATGGAGAAATACACCAAAGGAATGCATAATCTTTTCAATGACATAATATCAGAAAATTTCCCAGATCCAAAGAATGAAATGGAAAATCAACTGTAATAGGCTTACAGGACCCCAAATGTACATAATTATGGCAGACCCACACCAAGGCACATTAGAATGAAAATGACTAATATACAAAATAAGGATAGAATTTTAAAGACTGTGAGAGAAAAAAATCAAATTACATATAGGGGGAAATCAATGAGTATCTCAGCTGATTCCTCAACCCAGACTCTCAATACCAGGAGGTCCTTGAATAATACATATCAAGCTCTGGAAGAAAATGGATGCCAACCCAGGCTTTTATATCCAGCAAAATTAAGCCAGATGAAATAAAAGCCTTCCAGGATAAATAAATGTTAAAAGAATTCACAACTAAAAAGAGTGCACTATGGAAAAATCTCAGCAAAATATTCCATGAGAAGGAAATGGAAAAAAAAAAAAAAAACCAGCAGAGAGAGGAGCCACACTACAGGAAAAGTCAATCAAAAGAGAAAGTAAGTCAAGTTAAAAAACAAAAGTAAACCAAACCAACTGAGAATAAAAATCATATCTCAATAATAACTCTGAATGATATTGGCCTAAACTCATCAAGAGACAGAGAATGGCAGATTGGATTTAAAGAAAAAAAAACTAACAATATTCTGTGTACAAGAGACTCATAGGCAAAGACACCCACAGACTGAAGGTGAAAGGATGGGATAAAACATATCACACACATGGAATGAATAAACAAGAAGGTGTTTCTATCCTCATATCAGATAAAGTGGATTTCAAGCCAAAGTTAATCAGAAGGGACAAAGAAGGACATTTCATACTGCTTAAGGGAATTATATATCAGCAAGACATAACAATTATAAAAATTTATGCCCCAAATAATGTAACATGTATGTACATCAAACAAATCTGTCTCAATTTTAAGAATCTAATAGACCACAACATAATATTAATGGATGATTTTAATATACCTCTCTCACCACTGGATGGACCTTCCAAACAAAAACTGAACAAAGAAACAACAGAACTCAACAAAATCAATGATTTAGACTTGACAGATTATATGTATATATATATGTACATGTACATATACACACATATATAATATAGAATATATAGAATATTCCATCTATCATTGAGCAAATACACTTTCTTCTCTGCAGCACATGAATCCTTCTCTAAAACAGACCATATATTATGCCACAAAGCAACTCTTAGCATATACCAAAAAACAGAGATACTATCTTGTATTCTATCAGATCATAATGGAATGAAATCAGAAATCAATGATAAAATAAAAAACAGACTACTCCAACACCTGGAGACTAAATAATACACTATTGAATGATGGATGCATAGCAGAGACATCAAGGAGAAGATAAAAAAAATTCTTAGAGGTAAACAAGAACACAGATACAATGTATCAAAATCTCTGGGACACTAGGAAAGCACTACTAAGAGGAAAACTCATTGTATGGAGCTCATTCAATAAAAGAATAAAAAGTCCAACTAACATTACATCTCAAAGCCCTAGGAAAAAACCAAATCAACACCAAAAGCAGAATACAGAAAATAATTAAAATCAGAGATGAGATTGAAGCAAAAGAAACAATTGAAAAAAATTGACAAAATGAAAAGCGGTTTCTTTGAAAAAATAATTAAAACTTATAAAACCCTTAGCTATACTAACAAAGAGAAAGAGAGAAAACTCAAATTACTAAAATTTGTGAAGAAAAGGAGATATCACAATGGATACTACTGAAAAAAGGAAGATAATTAGAAACTACTTTGAAAATTTATACTCCAATAAAATAGAAAATCAGGAAGACATTGACAAATTTCTAGACACATGTGATCTACCCAAACTGAATAATGAGATCATACAAAATTTAAACAGATCAATTTCAAGCAATGAAATAGAAGATGCTGTAAAAGCCTACTAACCAAGAAAAGCCCAGGACCACATGGATTCTCAGCTGAGTTCTTCAAGACCTTCAAAGAAGAATTAACACCACTACTCAAATTATTCCATGAAATAGAAAAGGAGAGAACCCTTCCAAACTCATTCTATGAGTTGAGTATCACCCTGATACCAAAATCAGATAAAGACACATCAAGGAAAGAAAGCTTCAGACCAATATTCCTGATGAACACAGATGCAAAAATTCTCCATAAAATTCTGGAAAATCACATACAAAAACATATTAAAAAGATAGTGCACAGTGATCAAGTGGGGTTCATCCCAGGGATGCAAGGTTGGTTCAACATACAGAAATCGATAAATATAAGACATCACATCCATAGACTTAATCATATGATTTCTCAATAGATGCAGAAAAAGCATTTGATAAAATACAGCACTCCATGTTCAAAAAACTAGAAAATATAGGGGTAGCAGGAATATA
>JAJEJO010049876.1:0-29507 GCA_020662805.1 Glaucomys volans
GGGGGCAAGAATAATTACAGAATGTGACAGACATCATTGCTCTGTGTACATGTATGAATGCACAGATGGTGTGACTCTATTTTGTGTACAACTTGAGAATCAATAGCTGTATTCCATTTGTGTTCAATTATTCAAAATTAAATAAATTTGAAAAAAAAGTTAAAGGAATTTACAGATAGAAAGCCCGTGTACAGAACATTCTCAGCAAGATATTCCATGAAAAAGAAATGAAAAACAACAATGTAAGTCAGCAAACGAAGGAACTACCCTAAAGGAAAAGCCAATCAAAGGAGAAACCAAGTCACGGTAAAAACCAAAACTAAGCCAAAATGACTGGGAATGCAAATCATATATCAATAATAACCCTGAATGTTAATGGCCCAAACTCATCAATCAAAAGATACAGACTGGCAGATTGGATTAAAAAGAAAGACCTAACAATATGCTGCCTTTCAAGAGACTCATCTGATAGAAAAGGACATCCACAGACTAAAGGTGAAAGGATGGGAAAAAACCTACCACACACAGGTTCAATAAAAAAGTGGGGATTTCCATCCTTAGATAAAGTGGACTTCAAGCCAAAGATAGTCAGAAGGGATTAAGAAGATCACTTCATACTCTTACGGGAAGCATAAATCAGTAAGATGTAACAATCATAAATATTTATGCCCTAAACAAGGGCACATCCATGTACATCAAACAAACCCTTCTCAATTCCAGGAATCAAATAGACCACAATACAATAATTCTGGGTGACTTTAACACACCACTTTCACCACTGGATCTTTCAAACAAAAACTAAACAAAGAAACCATAGAACTCAATAACACAATCAATAACTTAGACTTGACAGACATATATAGAATATTCCACCCATCAATAAGCGAATACACTTTCTTCTCAGTAGCTCATGGATCCTTCTCTAAAATAGACCATATGTTATGCCACAAAGCTACTCTTAGCAAATACAAAAACATAGAGATACTACCTTGTATTCTATCTCATAATGGAATGAAATTAGAAATCAATGACAAAATAAAAAACAGAAACTAGTCCAGCATCTACAGACTAAATAAGATGCTATTGAATGAAGCATGGATATCAGAAAACATCGGGGAGGAGATAAAAAAATTCTTAGAGGTAAGAATGACGCAACATATCAAAATCTCTGGGACACTATGAAAGCAGTACTAAGAGTAAAATTCATTTCATTGAGTGCATTCAAGAAAAGAATAAAAAGTCAATGAGTAAACAACCTAACATTATAGCTCAAAGCCCTAGAGAAAGAACAAAACAACACCAAAAGTACTAAAAGACAGAAAACAATTAAAATCAGAGCTTAAATCAATGAAATTGAAACAAAAGAAACAATTCAAAAAATTGACAAAACAGAAGTTGGTTCTATGAAAAAGTAAACAAAATAGATAAACCCTTAGCCACATTAACAAAGAGAAGGAGAGAGAAAACTCAAATTAGTAAAATTCATGATGAAAAGGAAATATCATGACAGACACCATTGAAATACAAAACATAATTAGAAGCTACTTTGAAAATCTATACTCCAACAAAATAGAAAATACCAATGACATCAACAAATTTCTAGAGACATATGATCCTCCCAAACTAAACCAGGAGGACATACACAATTTCATACACAACAGATCAATTTCAAGCAATGTTATAGAAGAAGCCATCAAAAGCCTACCAACCAAAAGCCAGAACCAGACAGATTTTCAGCTGAGTTCCACAAGACCTTCAAGGAAGAACTTAAACCAATACTCTTGAAAGTATTTCATGAAATAGAAAAGGAGGAAACCCTCCCAAATTCATTCTATGAAGTTACTGTCACTCTGATACCAAAACCAGACAAAGACTCATCTAGGAAAGAAAACTTTAGACCAATATCTCTGATGAATATAGATGCAAAAATCCTTAACAAAATTCTGGCAAATCCCTTACAAAAACATATTAAGAAGATAGTGCACCACGATCAAGGGGGGTTTATCCCAGGGATGAAAGGTTGGTTCAACATTCGGAAATCAATAAATGTAATTCATCATATCAATAGACTTAAGGTTAAGAATCACATGATTATTTCAATAGATGCAGAGAAAGCATTTAACAAAATATAACACCCCTTCATGCTCAAAACACTAGAAAAAATAGGGATGGTAGGAACATACCTCAGCATTGTAAAGGCTATTTATGCTAAGCCCACGGCCAACATCATTCTTAATGGAGAAGAACTGAAAGTATTCCCTTTAAAATCTGTAACAAGACAGAGATGACCTCTTTCACCACATCTCTTCAACATCCTGCTTGAAATACAAGTTAGAGCAACTAGACAGTCCACAGAAATTAAAGGAATATGAATAGGAAAAGAAGAACTCAAGCTGCCACTATTTGCTGATGACATGATTCCATATTTAGAGGATCTAAAACCCCATCAGGAAACTTCTAGACCTAAAGAATGAATTCAGCAAAATAGCAGGATATAAAATAAACACACATAAATCTAATGCATTTATGTACATAGGCAATGAATCATCTGAAAGAGAAATGAGGAAAACAACTCCATTCACGATAACCTCAAAAAAATAAAATATTTGAGAATCAATCTAACAAAAGATGTGAAAGACCTCTACAGGAACATTAAAGAAAGAAATTGAGGAATATCGTGGAATATCGTGGAAGATCTCCTGTGTTCTTGGATAGGCAGAATTAACATAATCAATATGGCCATACTTCCAAAGGCACTATACAGATTTAACACAATTCCAATTAAAATCCCAATGACATTCCTCACAGAAATAGAGAAAGCAATCATGAAATTCATATGGAAGAACAAAAGACCCAGAATAGCAAAGGAATCCTGGCAGGAAGAGTGATGCAGGAGGTATCACAATACTAGACCTTAAACTGTACTACAAAGGAATAGGAACAAAAACAGCAAGGTACTGGCACAAAAATAGACATGTAGACCAACGGTACAGAATAGAAGACACAGAGAAACCCATATAAGTACAGTTATCTCATACTAGACAAAGGTGCCAAAAACATGCAATGGAGAAAAGATAGCGTCTTCAACAAATGGTGCTGGGAAAACTGGAAATCCATATGCAGTAGAATGAAATTAAACCCCTATCTGTCACCCTGTACAAAACTCAACTCAAAATGGATCAAGGATCTAGGAATTAGATCAGAGACCCTGCACCTAATAGAAGAAAGAGTAGGTTCAAATCTTTATCATGTTGGCTTAGGACCAGACTTCCCTAACATGACCCCCAGAGCACAAGAAATAAAAGCAAGACTCAATAAATGGGATGGACTCAAATTAAAAAACTTTTTCTCATCAATGGAAACAATCAATAATGTGACAAGGGAGCCTACGGAGTGGGAGAAAATCTTTTCCGCATGCACTTCAGTCAGAGTACTGATCTCCAAAATTTGTAAAGAACTTAAAAAACTTTACACCAAAAATACAGAGACCCCAATCAATAAATGGGCTAAGGAACTGGGCAGACACTTCACAGAAGAAGATATACAGATGATCAACAAATTTATGAAAAAGTGCTCCTCATCTCTAATAATTAGAGCAATGCAAATTAAAACCACCCTAAGTTTTCATCTAACTCCAATTAGAATGGCTAGTACCAAGAACACAAGCAATAATAAGTATTGGTGTGTATGTGGGAAAAAGGCACACTCATACATTGCTGGTATAGTTGCAAATTGGTGCAGCCACTCTGGAAAGCAGTATGGAAATTCCTTAGAAAACTTGGAAGGGACCCACCATTTGACCCAGCTATCCCACTCCTGGGTTTATAAGCAAAGGACTTAAAATCAGATTACTACAGTGATGCAGCCACATCAATGTTTATAGCTGCTCAATTCACAATAGCTAGATTGTGGAACCAACCTAGATACCCTTCAATTGATGAATGGATAAGGAAACTGTGGTATAAATCCACAATGGAATATTACTCAGCCATAAAGAGGAATAAAATTATGGCATTTGCTGGTAAATGGGTGGAGTTGGAGAATATCAATCTAAGTGAAATAAGCCAAGCCCAAAAAAACCAAAGGCCGAATGTTTCCTCTGATAAGTGGATGATAATATGTAACAGGGGCTGGGGGGGGGGGTGGGACAAGAGAAGAAAGGAGGAACTTTGGATAGTGTAGAGGAAAATGGGATGGGAGGGGGTGGGGAAAGGAAATAGTAGACTGAGTATGTATATGTAAGATTACATGAATCATGTGAATCTACATTGTGTACAACCACAGACATGAAAAGTTGAACCTCATTTGTGTTAAAAAAAAAGTGGAAAAATACTGTCTTGTATAACTAAATATAAAAGATAGAAATAAAGAAATAAAAAAGTCAGGCACTAAGAAACTCAGTGAGACCCTGTCTCTAAATAAAATACAAAAAATCGGGCTAGGGATGGCTCAAGTGCCCCTGAGTTCAATCCCTGATAACCTTCCCTCCCCCACCCAGAAATACAAACAAATACGAAAATACAAAAAAATACACAAAAAATAGGGCTAGGGATGGTCGAGTGCCCCTGAGTTCAATCTCTGGTAACCTCCCCTCCCCCACTCAAAAATACAAAACAAGAACCAAGACCCAAGACTCCATGAAAAATGTTCCTTTATTATGGTCTTGATTTTAATAGCTCTGATTACTGACAAGATTATACATATTTTTATGTTTCTTGGCCATTTGTGAAATACCTGTTTGTTTTGGTCTGGGTTTTTAGTCATTTTTAAAATTAATTTGTAACAGTGCTTATATATTCTAGGTACCAATCAGTCGTTGTCAATATGTATTGAAAACATTAGCTCAGTGATTTACTTGCTTATGATAAAATAATAAATTTTAATAAACTGATATATCAAAATATTTCTTTATTATTAACGTTTTGTGTCCTTTCAAATAAATCTTTTCCTTTTCTTAGACCAAAAAGACATTTTCCTATCCTTCATCCAAAATGTTTAAACTTGATATTTTTATATGCTATAGGCAGGGATTTATTTGTTGTTCCATCTGTGTGCCAATTATTTCAGAACCATATACTGGATATCCCACAGATGTTGAAAATTTCATCTATAAATGTATCAAATTTCTTATGATTTAGAACTCTATGCTTCTCTATGTTGTTTCTCTTGTCAGTGTTGCTCAATTCAAATATTTTAAAATTCCCATTAGAATTTTTTCTTCATCCCATGAACTATTTTGACAGTGCTTTAATTTACAAATTCATACATTTTAAATTTTGTCTCTTTCTTATTGGTTTCAAATTAAATTGTGCTGTGATCAGAGAACATGGTGTGTGTAACAACTCCTCCCATCCACCACAACTCCTCCCAAGCACTCATGTTTCTTCTACAGGGAAGAGGTGTGGGAAAGCATTCTTTCTGTGTACCCATGGGGGAATTTAAGAAATTAGTGATCACATGTCATTACCCTGCCACACACTGAGTCTCTATGCCTAGACCAACCTCCTCAACTCCTTCAAATCTTTCCTCAAATTGTTGCACTTTCAGTATTTGCTCAGGTAATTTTATTAAAATGTTACTCCCTGTTTACCTTTGTATACCTAATACTTCCCTCATACATCAGCTTTTTTTGTATAATTTCCAACTTTTAAAATATTACATAATACATTTATTGCTCCTTTCTTTTGCCTTTCTCTTTCCATGAGACAGTGAGCTCCCGAAGGACAAGCATCTCTACCTGTCCTATTCATTGTTATGCATCAAGGGACTAGAAATAAACATAGCAACGTTGAATGAATATTTGTTGAACAGATGAATCTATCTTCCAGCTCATTAACTCTTTGCTTATCTATGTCTTATATGCTGTTTAACACATTCCTTAAATTTTCAGCTTCAAAAATCTGATTTTTTATTTCTAGATATTTTCCTTCATTATTTTTAAGTTCTTCTGGTGATGTCCATTACCTTTTTTTCCTATATGATTTTCTATTAAATTTTTCATTTCTTCATATATTTCATAAGTAGTCGCTTTAGATCATTAGGCCCTTGAAGATCGAAGTCCGTATTGTTTTAATTTACTCTGTCATGATAGTTTATTTCCTTTATATTTAATGAATTTTGAGTGAACTTTTGAGTAGAAAAGTTACAAAGTCACACTGTAAAGAGCCTGGATTAAAAGAAGGTGGATGGTAATAGCCGATTCATAATATCTCACTAGGATAATATCACTACTTCGTGCTAGGAATTCTCTTAGGACTAAGAAACTTGACTACGAAAGAAAAGGCTCCCTGCTTTTCCTTGGTTTCAAATGCAAAATCGCCCTGAGCATATATGTAAACTAAAGCTGCTGTTGATGCTTATACTCATCCTATGCCCCAGGGGACCAATACGTTTAGGTACCCCTATCATATGTTTCTCAAGACACTGCATTTCCTCCACTTCCAAATTTTCTGTATTTCTTTGGCATGGTTCCCATGTCCAAGGCAATGTCTACATCTCAACCTACAATATTTGTGTTTTCTTGAGTCTGTGAACCACTCATGTGAATTCAGGATTAAGACCTCTAAATTTTCTCCCTGACTCTTAATTGATTTGGCATTGCCTACCTAATTAGAGCAGTAAGTGTTTGAAATAAGCTTGACAGAGTGTAAGACTCTTCTGAGTTTAAGGAAAGCAAGTGTTGTTCAACCCACCATATCTCAAAGACCAGTAAGAGCTCTTTTTCCTGTGCTGTACTGTGTGCTTGGTAAAGCCTGGGTGCTTTCCTATTGTCTCTCCAGGGCCCTGCCTTTTCTCAAGCTCGAATGATCCCACTTCTAGCAAAATCTTCTTGCATGTAGACAACAACCACAGTGCTACCTACAGTTTAAAGCCTCTTGCCCATACCTGAGCAGTAAAAACTTCTGTATAAACTGCCAAATATATATATTTTTAAAGCACACATTGAGGTCTAAGACCCCAAATATTGACTCTTTAGGCAAAACTTTATTATTCCACTACCTCTAGAATTTTTTTTTGGTGGGGGGGGTTACCAGAGATTGAACTCAGGAACAATTAACCACTAAGCCACGTCACCAGCCCTTTTTATTTTTTAGGTTGAGAAAGGGTCTTGCTGAGTTGCTTAGGGCTGCACTAAGTTGTTGAAGATAGCTTTGAACTTGAAATCCTCCTGCCTCAGCCTCCAGAGCCATTGGGATGACAGGCGTGCACCACCACACCTGACTTTGTTTTAATTTATTATTTTTTTGTATTTTTACAGACTTCATTTTGATTCATTGTACATCTATGTATAGGGTATAAATTTTCATTTCTATGATTGTGCATGATGTACATGTACATTCATATCATTATTGTTAATCACACATGTGCGTAGGGTAATGATGTCTGTCTCGTTCCACTGTTTTTCATACTCCCACTCCCTCCCCCTCTCACTTCCTTCTACATAATCTAAAGTTCCTCCATTCTTCTCTCACCCCCCAACCCCAAACCAGATTTTATATCATTATCCACTTATCAGGGAAAACATTCAGCCTTTGTTTTTTGGGGATTAGCTTATTTCATTTAGCATGATAATCTCCAATTCCATCCATTTGTCTGCAAATGCCATAATATTATTCTTCTTTATGGCTGAGTAGTATTCCATTGTATATATATATACCACAGCTTTTTTATCTATTCATCTGTTGAAGGGCATCAAGGTTGGTTCCACAGTCTTGCTATTGTGAATTGAGCTGCTATAAACATTGATGTGGCTGTGTTACTGTAGTATACGAATTTTAAGTCCTCTGGGTATAAACTGAGGAATGGGATAACTGGGTCAAAAGGTGGATCCATTCCAAGTTTTCTGAGAAATCTCCACACTGCTTTCCAGAGTGGCTGAACCAATTTGCAACTCCACCAGCAATGTAAAAGTGTGCCTTTTTCCCCACAGCCATGCCAACATCTATTATTGCTTGTGTTCTTGATAATAGCCATTCTCATCAGAGTAAGATGAAATCTTAGAGTTGTTTTAATTTGTATTTCTCTAGTTACTAGAGATACTGAACAATTTTTCATTTATTTATTGATCACCTGTTCATCCTCCTCTGTAAAGTGTCTGTCCAGATCCTTGGCCCATTTTTTGATTGGATTCTTTGTATTTTGGGTGTAAAGTTTTGTAAGTTCTTTATAAATTTTGGATAATAGTGCTCTATCTGCAGTGTGTGTGGTAAAGATTTTTTGCCACTCAGTAGACTCTCTTTTCACATTGCTGATTGTTTCCTTTGCTGATTGTTTCCTTTGCTTTTAGTTTGACTCTACCCCAATCATTGATTCCTGCTTTTATTTCTTGTGCTTTGGCAATCATGTTAAGGAAATCTGATCCTAAGCCAACATGATGAAGATTCAAGCCTACTTTGTCTTCTATTTGGTGCAGGGTCTCTGGTCTAATTCCTAAGTCCTTGATCCATTTTGAGTTGAGTTTTGTGCAGGGTGAGAGATAGAGGTTTAATTTCATTTTATTACATATGAATTTCCAGTTTTCCCAGCACCATTTGTTGAAGAGGCTATCTTTTCTCCATTGTATGTTTTTGGCTCCTTTCCCTAGTATGAGGTAACTGTATTTTTGTGGGTTTGTCTCTGTGTCTTCTATTCTGTACCATCGGTCTGCCTGTCTATTTTGGTGCCAGTACCATGCTGTTTTTGTTACTATTGCTCTGTAGTACAGTTTAAGGTCTGGTATTGTGATAACCTCCTGCATCACTCTTCCTGCCAGGATTGCTTTGGCTATCTGGGTCTTTTGTTCTTCCAGATGAATTCCACAATTGCTTTCTCTATTTCTGTGAGGAATGTCATTGGGATTTTAATTAGAATTGTGTTAAATCTGTATAGTGCCTTTGGTAGTATGGCCATTTTGATTATATTAATTCTGCCTATCCAAGAACACGGGAGATCTTTCCATCTTCCAAGATCTTCCTCAATTTCTTTCTTTAATGTTCCTATAAATTTCACCGTAGAGGTCTTTCATGTCTTTTGTTAGATTGATTCCCAAGTATTTTATTTTTTTTAGGCTATTGTGAATGGAATAGTTTTCCTAATTTCTCTTTCAGAGGATTCATCACTTATGAAAAGAAATGCATTAGATTTATGCATATTGATTTTATATCTAGCCACTTTGTTGAATTCATTTATTAGTTCTAGAAGTTTTCTAGTGGAGTTTTTTGGGTCCTCTAAATATAGAATCATGTCATCAGCTCAATAGTGACAGTTCTTCTTTTCCTATTCGTATTCCTTTAATTTCTTTGGTCTGTCTAATTGCTCTGGCTAGTGTTTCAAGGACAATGTTGAAGAGAAGTGGTGAAAGAGGGCATCCCTGTCTTGTTCCAGTTTTTAGAGGGAATGCTTTCAGTTTTTCTCCATTGAGAATGATGTTAGCAGTATTTCTAGAGACATACGAACCTGCATATGAAGCAGTATGCTTAGCATAGATGATCTTAACAATGTTGAGGTATGCTCCATCTATCCCTACTTTTTCGAGTGTTTTAAGCATGAAGCTGTGCTGTATTTTATCAAATGCTTTCTCAGCATCTATTGAAATAATCATACAATTCTTAACTTTGAGTCTATTGATGTGATGAATTATGTTTATTGATTTCCAGATGTTGAACCAACCTTGCATCCCTGAGATAAACCCCACTTGACCATGGTACACTATGTTTTTAATATGTTTTTGTATGTGATTTGCCAGAATTTTGTTAAGGATTTTTGCATCTAAGTTCATCAGTGATATTGATTTAAAGTATTCTTTCTTTGGTGCATCTTTATTTGGTTTTGTTATCAGAGTGAAACTAGGTTCATAGAATGAGTTTGGAAGGGTTCCTTCCTTTTCTATTTGATGGACTACTTTGAGGAGTATTGGTATTAGTTCTTCTTTAAAGGTCTTAAAGAATTCTGCTGAGAATCCATGTCCTGGGCTTTTCTTGGTTGGTAGGCTTTTGATGGCTTCTTCTATTTCAGTGCTTGAAATTGATCTGGTTAAGTTGTGTATGTCCTCCTGGTTCAGTTTGGCAGGTTCATATGTCTCTAGAAATTTGTCAATGTCTTCAGGATTTTCTATTTTGTTGGAGTATAGATTTTCAAAGTAACTTCTAATGATGCTTTGTATTTCAATGGTGTCTGTTGTAAGATTTCCTTTTTCATCATGAATTTTAGTAATTTGAGTTTCCTCTCTTCTTTTCTTTGTTAGTGTGGCTAAAGGTTTATCAATTTTTGAACCAAATTTTTGTTTTGTCAATTTTTTGAATTGCTTCTCTTATTTCAATTTCATTGATTTCAGCTCTGATTTTACTTATTTCCTGTCTTCTACTACTTTTGTTGTTGATCTGTTCTTTTTCTAGAGCTTTGAGATGTAATGTTAGGTCATTTAGCTGTTGACTTTTTATTTTTTAATGTATCAGTTCAATGCAATGAACTTTCCTCTTAGTACTGCTTTCAGAGTGTCCCAGAGATTTTGATATGTTGTGTCGTTGTTCTCATTTACCTCTAAGAATTTTTTTTTATTTCCTCCCTGATGTCTTCTGTTATCATTGCATCATAGGAAAGTATATTATTTAGTCTCCAAGTGTAGGAGTAGTTTTTGTTTTTTATTTTATCATTGATTTCTAATCACATTCCATTATGGTCTGATAGAATACAAGGTAGTATCTCTACCTTTTTGTATTTATTAATGGCTTCTTTGTGAAATAGTATATTGTCTGTTTTAGAGAAGGATACATGAGCTGCTGAGAAGAAAGTGTATTCATTTGATGATGGATGAAATACTCTATACATGTCCACTAAGTTCATATCATTGATTGTACTATTTAGTTCTATAGTTTTTTTGTTCAGTTTTTGTTTGAAGGATCTATCCAGTGGTGAGAGTGGTGTGTTAAAGTCACCCACTATTATTGTGTTTTGGTCTATTTGATTCTTAAAATTGAGAAGGGTTTGTTTGATGTACATAGATGCTCCATTGTTTGGGGCATAAACATTTAAAATCATTATGTCTTGCTGGTTTATGGTTCCTTGAAACAGTATGAAATGTCCTTCTTTATCCCTTCTAACTAACTTTGGCTTGAAGTCCATTTTATCTGATATGAGGATGGAGACCCCTGCTTTTTTACTGAGTCCATGTGCATGGTATGTATTTCCCCCATCCTTTCTCCTTTAGTCTGTGGATGTCTTTTTTTATGAGATGAGTCTATTGAAGACAGCATATTGTTGGGTCGGTCTTTTTAATCCAATCTTCCAGTCTATGTCTTTTGATTAATGCGTTTAAGCCATTAACATTCAAGGTTATTATTGTGATATGATTTGTATACCTAGTCAGTTTGTTTTATTTTGGTTTTTATCTTGACTTGGTTTCTCCTTTGACAGGCTTTCCTTAAGGGTAGGTCCTCCCTTTGCTGACTTGTATTGTTGTTTCTCACTTCCTCCTCATGAAATATTTTGTTGAGAATGGTCTGTAGGGCAGGCTTTTTATTTGTGAATTCTTTCAGCTTTTGTTTATTGTGGAAAGATTTTATTTCACACTCAAATCTGTAGGTTATTTTTTCTGGGTATAAAATTCTTGGTGGGCATCTATTTTCTATGAGGGCTTGAAATACAGTGTTCCTGCCCTTCTTGCTTTTAGGGTCTGGGCTGAGAAATCTGCTGACATCCATATTTGTTTCCCCTTATACATACTCTGATGCTTTTCTCTTGCAGCCTTTAAAATCCTATCTTTATTTTGTATGTGAGCTATTTTCATTATAATGTGCATTGGTGTGGATCTGTTGTAATTTTGTATGTTTGGTGTCCTGTAAGCCTCTTGCATTTGATTTTCCATTTCACTCTTTGGGTTTGGGAAATTTTCTGATATTATTTCATTGAATAGGTTGCTCATTCCTTTGGTTTGTATCTCTGTGCCTTCCTCAATCCCAATAATTCTTAAATTTTGTATGTTTATATTGTCCCATAATTCTTGGAGGTTCCATTCATGATCTCTTACCATCTTCTCAGTTTGGTCAACTTTATTTTCAAGATGAAATATTTTGTCTTCATTGTATGAGATTCTGTCTTTCACAAGATCCATTCTGTTGGTGATGCTTTCTATTGAGTTTTTAATTTGGTTTATTGTTTCCTTCATTTCAAGTATTTCTGTTTTTTTTTTTTTTACAATTTCTATCTCTTTATTGAAGTTCTCTTTTGCTTCCTGCATTTGCTCTTTTAATAGTTTATTGAAGTGATCATACATTGCCTGCATTTACTACCTTATCCTTCGCTTCATGGATCATTTTAATTATATAGACTCTAAACTCCCTTTCTGTTATTTCTACTGTCATGTTGTCATTGGACTCTGTCAAAACAGCATCTTGGTTTGCTAGGAACACTTTTTTCCCATGTTTTTATATTATTTCTGTATATTCCCCTCTATCATTGAAGAACTGAGGTACTGCAGCTTCCTATCTGTAGGCTTGCTGTGACCCTGCAGGATTCCAATACTTTCCTTTGAGGGGAAGATCAATATCAGCAGCACCCAATACAAACAATATGCAGTCCTACATCAAAAACTCCCTATAAAGGCATTAACAATTTGCAGTAAACAAATAGGACAAAATCAGTTGTTATTTATTGTATAGCCATTGATTTGCAATGAGCTCTTCATTACCACGGGAAAAGAGAGAAAGAGACTCCAAGGGAACAGGTAAACAGAAAGAAAATAGAGTGAAAAGAGAAAAATAGAATGAAAATAGAGTAAGAAGAAAGAACAAAAAGAAAAAATAAAAAGTTAAAGAATCAAAAAATAAAAATAAAAATGAAAAAGTAAAAAATAAAATAAAAAAATTTCAATAATTCACAGTCATACACTACTCAAACTTCCCAGTTTTCAGTATCTCCCTGTGAGTTGTGGTACCTGTCAAAGGGCTTCCAGATTCCTGTAGGCATCTCAGAAAGCAGGCCACCGGTGATGATGGCCACACCCTCAGAGGTAATTCAGAATATTTGCATGAGCCTTGAAATAAGCTGGGTAGTCACTGCACCACCAAGTCCAAGTGGCAGGGGCAGGGGGTTCTCCGCTATCTGCAGACGGCTGTGGGAGGTCCCTCTAGACTTTTTAAATCGTTGACACTTCCTAATGTTTGCATATGGTAAAACAAGTGCTAGAGTAAGTGACTGGGTAAACTCTACTCTCAAAATTGCAGCCCACCTGCACCCTCTATCCTCAGAAAAGATCCTGTCCACCTCTAAGCATGGGTGGGCAGCCAGAAGGTGTTTTCCTGAGGAACTCCTGTCCAAGAGGAAGGTAAGAGAAGTTGAACTTAGCATGTCCATGTTAAGCTTTCCCAAATTTATCAAACAGAAAATTTCACCTGTCCCAGAGAGAATGAGAAAAGGGGAAGAGAAGATGAAGAAGTATCATAGTAACTGTGTTCCCATAATAGAAAATGAAGTACTAGGAGATAATGGGAAAAAAATGCCATTTTAGTATAAGAAAAGTGGTTGAAGATAGAAAGAGAAAATGTAGCATATTTTGTCATTCATATTATTATCTAGCCCAGTCTCAGAAGGCAATCATTTCACTTACAGAAGTAAGGATTAAGAAATTAGAAATTGAGTCAATTGCAAATTTTGTAACATTGGAGACATTTTTAAAGGCCTGTTTTATAGGGACATGATTTTCTTTTACCTCAGTTAAATAAATAGAAATAAAATATTGGGATCATATTTGTATAGCCTACGTGATATTTTATCCAAGATCTTTAAATTCTGCATTTGGACCCCTGTAAGATCTGAGCGGGCTATTGCAGAAACTTCCTTTTACTTCTAGGTAGACAGCTAGATTACATTTCCTAACCTCCCTTGCAGTTAAGTATGCTATATGGCTGAGTTCTAGAATGTGGGTAGAAGTCATTTATTTGCAACACCATCAGGCCTCGCCCACAAATCTCCCATGTACATTCCTCCACCCCTCAATGCTATTTTCTCCTTTCTCCTGTGCTGGAATGATCCCAAAGACATCTTTGGAAGCCATGTGTTTAACATAGCAGAAGATAAGACAAAAGGAATCTGGATACTGAACAGCCATTTGAAGAATAAACTATATTATATTATTAAGTGACCAATAAATAATTACTTTTAATATTTCAGCCACTGAGACTTGCCAGTTTATCTGTTAGACATGATAACATATTCAAAGCCATATGTAATCTGGTATTTGCTGTTGTAAATAAGATGGAAAGCCCTGGAAAAAAACTAATATTGTGTTCAGTAATGTTGGATACCACAGAAAGGCAATGACAAGGCTTTTGGTCATAATATCTGCTATGTCTCAGAAGTCAGGCCATGTCCTTACTGGGATTATTGCTACAAGTGAAGTAACTGGAGAGTATCAGAAAACTCAAGCATTTTGGATCTTACTTTCTGTGAGGAGTAAGATGTAACAAGAAATAAGTGAGCACAGGCAATAATCAACTAGTTTTCAAGCACAAATAAGCAACAATAAAGAAACTTCAGAAATTGATCCTGTAAGGTTGGGAAGTTGCTTGTTTCCGGACCTCAAACATAAAAAGATAAGATTGAAAGAAGCTTTGAGAAATGTGCTAATTAAGTCTTAACTCTGGAAACAATCACATTAAAAGTGTGACTTCCTCAAGGTTTAGGACCCATTAACCCCCCCAAGGGAGCACCCATTAAATTGAGAGTTAAAGGAATTAACAAAGCAGAGAATAAATAAATTTTATGGTATGGTGACTGACAAACAGAAATGGTGAGAAGCAAAGTGTTCTATTAAGTTATTGAGAGAAATGTGTTACCTAAACAACCAAGAGTGCAGATGGAAAAAGAACATAATAATTTGACTGAGACTTAAAGCTTCCTGTGGACCCCTGATCTTTCATAAGCAAGAACCAGGTTTTGAAGGCTATATCACCACCAACAGCTATCTCAGACATGACCAAGGAGAACAATGAAAAAAGACAATCCTCTCAGAAGTCAGAGAAAAGAGGCACAAAATGTACTGAATAAGATTCCTTTCTAGGGAGGAGAATGGGAGCTTAACAGAGAATTTTCCCCATCTCCCCAAGAAGTAGGTCTTTACAGTGCTTGCTGCGAAGAATTCCAGCATTGCCATCAATCAGTGACTTCTGAGGGTCTTCTTGCCTTCCCTTTTCCCAATAAAAAGTTCACTAGGTTTGTCCTTAGTTTGTTATTTTAGTTTGTAGATTAAAGGATCAAGGGAAGGCATCTTTGTCCTGCACTTGGGGCTAGATACAGTGACAGGCTAAGATTCACATTATCTTCCTTGAGAATGGGGTTGGCCTTTGTGTGCAGAGGTGAAAGCCGCCTGAACCTGATCTCTGGTCTCAAGAAGAACAGATAATGTCAGACACTGTTAGTGCTCTTCCATATGCATGTGTTGCTCTGTATTTGGCAGCTCCTCTTCAGACATGGACTTTCATCAAAAAGTTAAATAAACTTTTGAGAGGGAAGACAGGTCCAAGCACAGGCAGAGAGAACTGTGCACACTTTTATGCCTAACCTTTAAAATGTCTTCTGCACACATTTCATTTTTGTCTACATGGCTGGAACCAAAGGACTCTGAGATGATGTAGTCACATTGATGGAAAGAGTTAAGCAGGCTTCTTAAGGGACTGCTTTGAAGAGAGCCACTCAACCTGCTTCAGACTTCAGTGAGAAATAAATCACCAAGACTTTTTTTTAAAAGCAGCTAATGTCTGAATAATACTCTGAATAATACAAAGCAGATTTTTTAGCTGCTCCCAATGAACCAATGAAGCATGATCTACCATAGACACCAAACTTTTAGCAGAATGTTTCTGAGGGACAAAGTGAAAGTGCCAAAAGCAGTAATGGACTTAGAACACCCTCCCAGAGGACCAGAGACTTGTTTAAAGTAAATGATTTATCAGTGCTAGAGGAGCAAAGCAGGCGATGTGGGTGAGGGGAGGACCATGCAAAACTTGAGAGTTGATGTCTCTGACTAAAGATGGAGTATGAGCTCATGTCTTCAGATATGGACTTTTTTTAAAAGTTAGATCATACTTTGAGAGGGAAAGGTAGGTCCATGAATGATATATTGATATTGGTTGGGACAAGCTCAAGATATGTAGACAGCCACTCTAGATCCAGGACCCATAAACTGGGGCAGACACTAGGGAAGCAAAGTAACCAAGGTAGAACTGCTAAATTCTGGAAACCGAAGGATTTACAGGGAGGCATTAGGGGTGCCCTGGGAGGAATTTGAACCATAATTTGACCACACTAGGGTGAGAGTGGAAATTTTCAGAGACATAAAAATAAAGAAGAGTTGTAGAAATTTGGAAAGTCACCTCTCTTGAGGATGGTTTGTGGTTTAAAAGCTACAAATTAATCAGTTTGGATTCATGGCAGCTTACATGCCGTGTGATAGTCTTTTACTGTGTAGTATGCCAAATACACTAATGCAGCAAGAGACAGAATTGGCACACTATAACTCAGATGTACAAAAAACACACTTTTAAAATCCAAGGATGAGGTCATCCTGTCTCAAGTTTCCACTCCTACTCAGTAGATTTATTTAAATCTTTCAAATACTTTCAAGGGAGCTTGGTCCTTTTAGGTTTAACAGTCTCTTTTAAGTCTTAGTAAATCAGATATTTCAGTATATAACCCATTAAATTTTTTAATTACTCCCTTCTTCTTTTCTCCCAAGAGAATCTATGGTCTCCTGTGGCTCAACTATCCTCCTAAAATCAAGTTTCATCCAATAGTCACTGAGAATTCTCTCCCCATATCTGTTGAGGTATGCTTGGTCCCACTGGTTCATCAGGCCTTTGGGCTAGCATCAGCTACTGAAATTCTCTGCCTATCCATGGCATCAAGACATACTATCTGCAGACCCTTCACTCAATCTTCTTATAAGTACTTCTATGTCAGCCAGAAGGACATGGGGAACTTGCTTAGGCTGGAGTAAGGTATACTCCTCTCACAGCTATGTTGTTAACCTCCTGATCTCTCTATCCATATGGGCCTTCTTGATTTTTCTCAGAGATGCATGTCTTAGAGTCTTTGCACATGCCCTTCCCTATGCCTGGAATTCTGCCCCACCCCCATATCAGAATTCATATTCTTACTTCACTCAGGTTCAAATGTTGGTCCATCAGAGAAGTACTTTGTGACCACACTTTATACAATGAACATCCCTTCACTCTGTATCCCATATCTCTTTCATTTTTCTTTGAGGGACCTATCAATACAAAACAAACATTTATGTATCTATTTAAGTACTGAAATGTAAGCTCTATGAGGGCAGAAACATAAACTCTTGTTCTTCTGTATTCCTAGTACTTAGAAAATTATGGGCACAGAAAAAATATTTGCTGAATAGATAAACCAGACTACATATTCCTGCATATGCTCCACTTTATTTAATCTTAAGATCAAAGACTTGAAGAACATTAAAATATATGGGAAGAGTTGTAATGTGTTAAGCTAATAGGTAGGTTCTCTTCCTTTATTTTTAAGCTATAAATTTTATGATTATAATAATGACTATATATATATATTATACACACACATACACAAACACATCATAATTTGGGGCTAAGTGTTTTTCTAATCTTCACATGTTTTTGTAAATGTCAGATAAGGCACTAAATGTGAAATTGTTCTGAAAATGATAAATATTTTGATTAATGGAGAAAATTGCATAAATGTAAGGTTGTCATGGCAAAGGATGTATGCTAAAAGTGAATTATTAAGGTAAGTATCTTAGTAAATGATATAGAATAAAACAGATTGTGGGAGAGGGGTTCCTGATTAGTCAATATTATCTAGTTATTAGATTACCTGTCATTTTACTTATTAAAATGTAACTTCATTAACATCTTCTTCTGTTTCTGAATATGCTATATATTTAGAAACAGAAGAAACTGTTGAATTATTTCCTAGACTAAATATTCTCCAAACTACTCCTGTAAAATATGTTTCATATATAAAAGGCAAGTCAGAAACATGATCTGCTAAATATTTATGACTGCATCCAAATTTAGCTAAATCATATTGGATAATATAGAGAATCTCCTTAAATAAGATATAAAAGAAGGAAGATCTGCCTTTACAATTAATGCTAAAGTAGTGTTAAAATATTAGCAATGATATTGACTACTAGTATATTGAAGAAAAAAAAACAGTTATCACATTAGAGTGAGACAACACCTGACTCTCCATACGTGGCTCCCCAGGGAGAAAGCCACCCCTACATGTTGAACAAATTTTCTAAACTTTTCTGCAGCTTCCTACCATCTTACTGCTTTTAATTTTACATTTAGGTAAATATTTTTTCTTCTTCAGTCTTCCTATCTTTTGAACACAATGGCATCTTCCCAGAATTCTTAACAGCTGCAAAGTTCATTATCACATCATTTATGGTTTTGAATTTAAACTCATAAAACCGGGAAACTTAAAAGCAGATTATTTTTTATTAGGAAGACAGTTTCATCGCTACAAAAGGGTGAGATGAGCACTACAATCTTGCAGGCAAATATGTATGCCAAGGATCTAAATAAAAAAGGTGGGGATATTTTGCCCTAGCATTATTTTTATGATGAACACCTGATATTGTAATTATTGAACCAATCAGCAAGGTGTTTAAAGGGCTTAGCAAAGTGCTGGTTCCTCTGACAAAATGCAGCTGGTGGAATTGGGTGCTTACCACCACCTTGCCAGACCCTCTTTCCACCAAGGCACACAGACCACCCTTGAGCTCAGGTATTTGGATCTAATATTATTTACGTTTCTCTTAGTAGTAAATCCAGTAACTGATTTACCTTTTTTCCTATTTCTTTCTTTATGAAGTTAATACATGCTTATTGTTTAAAATCTAAACAGTACAAAAAGTACAAAAAGTATCACTAAACCACTCATCAAAGACATTTGCCAACATTTGGTGAACATCTTTCCAGAATTCTCTCTAGGTGTACAAATAACTATAGACATACGTGACTTTACATAAATATTTTTATTCTCTACAGGCTTCTTTCATTCTATTTTTATTCAGTACATTATGTGTGTTTTTTCCAGGTCAAGGAATATAGATATATAACATATTTTTCATAACCTTTATAACCTTTATATAAATAATAACCTTTATATAAATCATTGGTAGTAAGAAGAGATTCAAACTAACTATAATATTTGGAATGGCAATAACACATCATTTCTTTCCTTACCATAATTTTCTTGTGGATTTTTATTTTTGTCTCCCAGATAAATTATAGAAACATTTTTATCAATCATTTGGATTGAATGACATTGAATTATAGAATAATTTTGGAAGTGTTGACATCCTTATAGTTCTATCCAAGTATAAGACATATCTTCCCATTTAAGTCATCCTTCACACACTTTAGGCTTTCCTATAACATGCTTGTGTAAACTATCCCAAGCCTGTTTTATTGTCATCATTTTTTCTTTGTTGTATGTCATTGTAGCTAATTTATAAATGGATATTCTCCAATCAAACTTCCCATAATGATAGAGATAGCAACAAAGATAGCAATGTTGTATATAAATTGAACTGTGTGTGTTTGTCCCTAACCAGTCATCCTACAGACCTCTCTTGTTCCAGCAGTAGAGCCTGGCAGAAGACCTCATTCTGTCAGACAGGCAGCCATGGGTTTGAGATTAACTCTGACACAACCCACTGTGTACCCTCTGAAGCCTCAAGTACATTTTTAAGCTTCAGTTCTCCTATCTGTCCGTGAAATTTCAATTCCAATGGTGTCTACCTCATAAGGCTATCAGGAAGATTAAATTCAGTAAAACATGTCATGTAATTTTCACAGTGACTTTTAAGCATTCAATAAATGTTAGTAGGTAGTAATGATACTGACAATTTTCAGTGATTCTCAGAGTATATACTCACAGAATGAAACCTAGTGTGTCTCTTTCCAATACAGAAATATAATCTTGTGTATTTCTTTCATAATCTGCTATTTTGTTTCCTTATTTAATCATATTGGAAGGGCTAGGGCAACTTAGTAGTAAAGCATGTGCTTGCTGTGCATGAGGCCCTGGATTCAATCCCTAGTGTGAAAACCCCACTGCACCCCTGTGCAAAAGAAAAGAAATCACAATGGAGCAGTATTAAATAACAATGATAAAACCTTTTTAGTCTTATTCCCAATTGTCTTGGAACAGATTTGAAATTGTTCATTATTAAACACAATGCTCCTTAATGATTTATACTCTATATTTTAAAGCATAAACATGTTTATATATGTTCACAAAAGTTTTTTTCTTTATTAGAAATAAATATTTTCTTTTATAATCCTCTAAAATCTATTGTTTTATTATATTTTCCTCCTCCAGATCGTTATTATTCTAAATTACATTTGGTATTCACACATCTCTCAAGATAGTGTTTAACTATTGAAGATTTTAAAATTGTCAATACTAACAAGTATTGACAATTATGATAAGTTTGTGGTTTTATTTTCTTTTAAAAGATACAAACATATTCAAGATTTTTTTCTCTTTTTATGATCTGGGACAGTTGAAATAGTATAGAAATGTTTTGTGTATAATCTTTTCCTATAAAAACCATCCAGGACTGGCACTATTTTATCTAATGATTCCTTAACAACTTTTCTAGTTTTTTCCATGATTAATTATTTAGATTTCACATTTCTATCCTGATAAATTTATGTTTACATGTATTTTCTGTATCTTCCTTGAAGAACATCCAACATATCTAAATTTTCAAATTTATCAGTATAGAATTTTACTTACTTGTTCTAATTATAATTTGATTTCCTCTTCATCTATGATTGTGTCTCATTTCCCATTCCTAATTTGCTCCTTTAGTATTTTCTCTTCCCTCATTCTCTCACCAGCTTTCCATTACGGCACCAACTCTTTGAGATAAATCAACCTATATATATATTGTCTGGACCCTGAATGCAATTGAGAACGAATGTAACATGAAGGACATAACCAATTTGTAATTTCTGTTCTGCAACTTCATAGCTGTGTGGCTCTCAATAAGTTATTTATACCTGATGAATCTGTTTCTTTGTTTGTAAAATAAGTAAGGTAATACAAGAGGTCCAAATGCTGGGAGCACAGTAAATGGTTAAGCAGGGTTAATTTCTTCCTTTTAAGTATACCAAGGGAATGAAAACCTTTCATCTCTATAGAGTTGAGGAGCAGGAAGCAGGAGAATGACTTTTCTGAATCACCCTCCATTAAGCTTCCCAACCTTGAATCAAAGGAAAATATTGATTTCAATTCAGTCACAAGAATCTTTGATTAAAGCACACTTCTAATGCTAGGAGGAAAATCTAAAGTGCCAAGACACCAGGGTCCACATAGCCAATGTCAAAATCCACTAAACTCCACCTCATCCTGGACCTGCTAGAAACATCCTTATATTGGACTTTTACTGGCGTCCCTGGTCACTGTCAAATGCTCACCTCTTTCTTCTTCTGTGCTGCCATTTCTGCTCTGCTATACTATTTCAAAATTCATTTTCCCTCTCTTCTCTTCACAATCAACTATTTGATTTGCCTGAGACATTCATTCTATTTAAACCAAATTCAGGTCCATCAATAGCCTTTTCCTACAATTCTGCGTACCTGAATTCTTTAATGGAAGCCTGCCTCTCCTCAGTGATAGAGATGGTTTTTGCCACTGCCTTCTCAGTGGGCAATAAACTCTTCCACACTCTAGTCATTGCCCCTTAATAGTCATGAACAAATCTGCTCTTTTAAAGTTTATAAATATTATCCTGGTCATTTGTCTATATACATTTCCATATTCACTTGGGTATTTTGAAAAGAAATTCACAGTATTCTTCCCCACCTGCCAATCAAAAAGTATAACCACTCTTTAGATGTTGATGCTTCAAAGCGTTTTGTCTTTGGTTAATTGTCATCTCACTCCACACCCTTACTCTTCATGCTACCAATGCTAAAAGACCTCTTACTTTACACTAAATCTCTTTCTCTATTCTGTGTATTTTTGAGCTCCAGACATTTATTGACTAATCTCAGTGACAAGCTTTACCTCCTCTCAAGATACCCTAATCAGTGAATGTCATCTGGATGCATTCCTATCTATCTCATTTTCCAAATATGAGCAGCCACCAAATTTTGAAAATTGTACTTCTCAATTTTATGTATTTTACTCAATCCATTGGTTCCTTCTTAGCTAGACTTTGATTTCTCACATACATTGCTGCAATATACTTACAAGTATCCTCTTGACATCCGGCTTTAGCTCCTTCAAACCTCTTCCCCACAGCGCTAGGAATATTCTGTCTAGAATTCAAGTAGGGCATGATATTTAACTACTCAAAATTTCTAACGGGTCTTTGAAATTTGGGGGGAAATTCCAAACTCATGTATATGAACTAAAAATATCTTTACTAACTGATCCCTTTTATATCTCACCAGACTCATATACATCATTGATCTTCCATCTTCCAAATATGACAAACACCCTCTCACCTCTAGACCTTTCAACATGCCACATGCATATCTCTATTCTATATATTCCTTCCTCTCCATCCACTAACAGCCTACCTTTCCCACCCAAATCCTTCAGTTGCCAGGTTTAATCAGATTCTAGCTTTCTCAGAAAACTTTTCACTAAGACTCTTCAGGTCCTCCTTCAGACCATTACTTCACTTTGGGCTAAATACCCCTCATAGCAACTCTTCTAGGACCCTGTGCTTAGTTCTGGGAAAGCAGCAACCAAGCTCCATTGAAATCGACTGTTGACTAACCTGTGCCACATATGCAGCCCCTATTCCAACTGAAATATCAGTTCCTTGAAATTTGGGGGTTACTCACCTCTACAATCCTAGTACAGTGCCTTGAATTTAGTACATAAATATTTAATGAATGAAAGCAAGAAGAAAAGCAAAAAATGAGGAGGAGGAGGGAAGGAGAAAAGAAGGCAAGGAGGGAAGGGTGGAGGCAGGCTCTTTGGAGCAACTGAAGTATCATAATGTTCCCCTATGGTCCTTGCAAACATACCAGACCTGCATAGGCCCTGATTAAATTAGCCAGAAAGATCAGACACACCATAAATATTTAGGATATGAACAAAAAGAATCCTACAGGAGAGTTAATTATATGAGGTACTTAATTTAGCAAACTATGCTAGCTATCACTTTTACCAATATGATAAAATTACTCCAAGTTTCTCATTCTATTATGTTAATCAATTCAATTCCTACAACCATTCCAGGAAACCTTATTGTTATTATACCCATTTTACAGAAGATAAACCTGAAGAAGAGATGACATAATATGCCCAACATCACAGTGGCAGGATGAGGACTTGAACCCTGACCATATATTTTCATTCATACTCAATCATTTTCTAATTTAGCAACACTTTTTGGAAGAAACAACAACAAAATTGATAACAACAACACACACACAATTAGAAAAGTAATTAGAACTGCAGGGCCAATATAGGCATTTTCCATGCTTAGAGCTGCTGAAATTAAATTAAGGAGTGTTCAAGAAACATGGGATGAAATATTCAACAGGGAATGGGGATTGGTTCTCTTATTTTCTTACCTAATAACAAAGTATATATGATTATTATTTAGTGCTACCCAAGAACTGTGCTTGAATGACTGCTTACCCTTCTCACTCCTGCCTGGTTATAAGCCAAGTAAAGAGACATCATTAGTCTTTGAAAGCCAGAAAGTATAGACAGCGTTTCCAAGCAGCTAGTCCAACTTCTAAGAGGCTACATTAATTTTTCTTTAGCTCAAGTCTCTTTCTGCTGCTACAGATGATCAAGAGGTATTATTTCAAAGAAATGGCATTTGACCAATTTTTCCTCTGAATACAAGAGTTTATCCAATTTTTTTGCAGATCTGTATTTAATGACTAATTAAATGAAAGATGCTCTGTTTTTACAGCAGATTTGTAAAATCTGTATTGAATCAATAAGTTGTCTTTAAATTGTCTTTCTATGGTAAATGAAGATACTATATTCTTCAAATTTTTGTTGATGTGCTACAGATTTTGAAGATTATAAAGTACTTTCTATAACTCCTCAAGGCCACCTTATATATCAAGTGGTCTAGTCAATATAAACTCTACAAACTCCACCCTTAAATTTTTACTACCTACTTACATAGCATATTGCATAGGATAATTATTTGAGAAAATAGTAAGAGTTGAAAATAAATATTTAAAAATAAACACACACTTAGATAAATATTGAACACACAGATTAACAACAAAACTGATTTTAACTTTAATAACTATCGTATGGGAAACATTGAATGATTTAGTTATCCTTCATTTCGAAAAAAACAACATTTTTCTTTTATCTAAATTACCCTTTGGTTTTCCAAAGATTTGCACTTATTTCTCTCCTCAAGCATTCTTGAAAGGATCCTGTGGAGACCCATAAAAACATTTTCTTGTATCCCAGATGGCCCTTTTCTTTTGTTTTCATTTTTTAGAAATGGTACTACTTAATAGCTGATGCTTAACAGTTACTCTACTAAGTGGGCTGTTTTTGGTGTTTAGCAGAGAATACAAATCTCCAAGGAACCATGCTTAAGAAAAGTACAATAGCTACCTACTCATATCATAGTAGTCAACTTCTTGTTAGCAAAAGCCTAAAGAGTGCTTATTAATGAACACTTAAGAAATATTTAATTTAGCAGCTGCACACACACACACTGTAATTCATGACATTAATTAAGTTCATCCATAACTTTTTACACATGGAAGGATTAAGAAATAAATTTTGAACTGTGAGTTAAAACAGATCCAGATTTTGGAAAAAACAATATTCCCAAATAGCTTCAAAGCCTGAATCTAAGACTGAGCAACCACAGATCTATTCATCTGACTCTCCTGTTAATGTACCAATAGGACAGGTGTGGTTGACAGGATTCTTATCCCACGGCACATCACATGACCAGTCTCATTAACTTGTTTTTTTTTTTATTTTCATTTGCCCATTAATCAACTCTAGCTGTCAATATAACTAAGCTGTCTATTATGGACTGAATTGTGTCACCCCCAAATTCATTTTTTGAAATCGTAACCTCAGAATGTGACTGAATTTAGAGACTGTGTTGTTAAAGAAGTAATTAAGGTAAAATGTGATCATCACTTGAGCCCTAATCCAATATGCCTGGTGTTCCTGTAAGAAGAGATTAGGCTGCATATATGAGATGCAGAATGAAAACCATGTGAAGATACAGGGAGAAGGTGGCTATCTACAAGGAGAGAGGCCAAGAAGAGAGGCCTCAGAAGAAATCAACCCTGCCAACACATTGATCTCAGACATCCAGCCTCCAGAACTGTGAGAAAATACATTTCTATTGTTTAAGCCACCAAACTATGGTACTGTATTATGGTAGCCATGGCAACTAATATAGCTATAGATATATCAGGTTCACAGGATTCCTATACCAGGGCACATCACATGACAAGTCCCACTAACATGCACTCTTCAATCACATATCCACCCACTCACCTGTACTTGGTCATGTACTTAAGCTGGCTTTGAACCTAGAGCATACATACAGCTTCAGACAAGAGAGATTATTTGGGTAAGAATAACCAATAAAATATGTTTGAAGATCAAGAGCTGAGCTCCCCTCTCCATCAGTTCAGAACTTTACCTATCCCTAATTAAAAGCCACACAAAAGTGGGGAGGGGAAACAATTCTATTTTCAGGGAAATGTTGACAACAGAAATGCAAGCAACATTTTTATCACCTTTCAGTCTTGGTATATATTGTTGTTTTGACTTGCTATGTAGGTAAGTACCTTGTATGGGAGAATCTCCTATGGTACTTTCTAGCATCCTGAGTGTAATCCCATCAGTTACAACTTAGACAATTGTTCTAATTGTCTAATTGTTCCAATTGTCTGGTATGTTGACTCTTAAATTACTAAGAAAATATTGTCAGAATCCTGGGGAATTTTAAATGCTGTTTTAGCATTATAAAGCCAAAGCCATCTTATTTACTCCTATATAGTTATTTACTACAACCTATTACTAAGATCATGAAAGAAAATGTATGAGTCCATAAATACTTAGTTTTTTGGTTAAGTATTATGAAAAGTGGTTCAGTGAATCATGAGAGACCCCTATTGACCTCTTTAGGTATTAAG
This sequence comes from Glaucomys volans, assembly GCA_020662805.1. NCBI lineage: Eukaryota > Metazoa > Chordata > Mammalia > Rodentia > Sciuridae > Glaucomys > Glaucomys volans. Next base: position 26,163 of record JAJEJO010049876.1, read on the forward strand.
AGAAATTCATCACTGTGTAAAATATACCTTGTCTACATTCCCCTGTGCTTAAGAGCATTTGTGTAAATTAAGGATGCTTGAGATCAGGGACCATGTCTTATTTATCTTTGTTTCCTAGCACCTACTACAGAGCCCAAAAACCCATCAGCATTTCAATAATATCCATTTAGTAATATTGAATTATGTTGGTTAGAAGTGAATAATTTACAGTTAAGAAACTCCTCCACAGAGACTAGGTTGAATGTATAGAAAGGAAACAGGGGCCTCTCAAATTCCAAGAGCAGGAATAGGGTTAAGTCTCAAGTTCAGCTGGGACCAGAGGTCTGCATGATATCAGGGCTTTTCATCCATCTCTGTTCTTAGCTTCTCTCTTGCATCTCTTTACTTTTTGCCTTCTTTATTTATTTCTCTGGTCCATACAAAAGAACACAGGACTGCTAGCAGATACCAAATTTTGAATGCTGAAGTTTTTTCACCACATGGACAAAGCTTGCTTTGATTAGTCCCCAGATCAGTTTCTCTAGTGGACTTTGGGGAGAAGAGGCTAAAAGTCCTAGAAGAAAGCAATGAACAGATATTCCCACCAGAATCCATTCTGTAAAAGAATGAATGCATGAATGAACAGGTGAATAATTTGGCAACAGAATATTAAAACAACACAGATAAGACAAGAGCTTATACAAGGACCAATTCATAAATTAACATAGTGATTCTCTATGTCAGATGATTGTGAGAGGTTAATGTACTTAGTTAATTTGGCAAGTGATATACACATGATCAATGTGGTGGTTAGGAAAAAAGCCAGAAAGATTAAATAAACTTAAATTCCATTCACAAATGGAACTATTTTATGGTGAATTCGAGTCTCATAAAACTTATTAAAGCATGAACCTTTTTTCCTTTAAAAACCCTGACAATTAAAAATGTATTTAACATACAGATTATGTAGACTATAATATTGGACTATTGGAAAACAAAGCAAAAATATTTTTGGAGGGCATCTGGAAACTTTACTTTGGTTTCAGCCACATTGTCACTGTTTTTCCCCCAAGTAGAATTAGCCAGATTGGATGTGAATTTAATGTGTTTTTTAACAGGATTATTCCTTCCATCACAAACCTTTAAAAAATAGCTTCTGTAGGTTCTCTAAAGAATTAAAACAATATTTGAACATCATCCTATAGCTTAATGTCTAGTAGATCTCAGTAAATATTTGTTAGAGGGGCAAATCTCCTCTGATCACTTTTTCAGTTCTCTGGTATTTCTCAAGTTTCAAAATGCAGAAAAAAGAGGGGAGAGACTATCGGAGTGCAAGGAGTAGAGAATGGGAGGATTTATATGATTTCAGAAGTCAGAGAATTTTCTAGGTTAAACTTCTATGGTTATGTAGTCAATATTTGGTCTGCACTTTAGATAAAACTAGCTATTCAGGAAGCAATGATCTCATCAAATGGAGCTCTCTAAGGTTTGAGGGATTCCAAGAAAATTAGTGATTCCCTAATGTTCCTGAGCAACACTGAGGACTAACCAAAGTTCAAGCCACAGAATTGTATTAGCAGAGAATGAATCATCAGAAAATAATTCATTTCTCTAAAATCTCACCTGATAAATTTTCAGGAATTTCTAGGGGAGAGAGAGAAGGAGGGAGTGTATATGTATCATAGATATGCATATATGTATATAATTCTTAAGATAATGAAATAACCACCTGGAAACTTCCAAACACCCATGTGCTAATTCATCCTAATGAAATGCAGGTGAGAAGTCTGCAAGGTTGACAGTCAAGCTACCTTGCTTGGCCTGCATTCCCACATTTCTGTGCATTCCTCCAGTTGATGTGATAAGGCAAAACTCTCCCTCCCCATCCTCCTCATTTCTCTTGGAGTGGAATAGAGCTTTCTTTTCTCTTTCTCTTTATCTTCCACACAATGATCCTTTCACCAAATAATCTCTCATATATCCAAGTAAAATCCTGGATTATGATTTGTATTTCCCTTGTTTTTATTGAATAACAGGATTGAAGTACTACAAATCCAACTAGTTTGTTCTGCATAGTTGAAGCATTGTTAGAAAAGGGCACTATTTGTTTATACAGAGATAGATTTCACTCTCTTTCCTTTCTCTATGTCATCTAGAAACTGGGAGTTTAATTGCCCTCCTCTAACTAAAAACTGCATGGTTCTATCACTATGATTCAAAGCAGAAATTAGGTTTAAAGATCCTTTTTAATATATCCTGGGTCTCAGTTTTCAAAACCTAAGAACCATCCACAGAAAGTTCATATGATTTGTTGAAATTTCCCTTTCAAACTATTCACTTAAGATATACAAGAATTTATGTGCTGTTCTACTTGATTAATACCCAACTTTAAATCTGGTCTATTTATAATTTATAAATTATAATTCTAGTCTATTGATCCAGGAGTTAACTTTCCTTAAAAAATAGAGTATTCTGGGGCTGGGTATATAGCTCAGTAAGTACAGTGCTTGCCCTGCAAGCATAAGGCCCTGGGTTCAATCTCTAGCATTGCAAAAAAATAAAAAATAAAATAAAATAAAAATAGGGTATTCTTTATTTTGTTCACTGTCTTTTAAGGATTTTAATGTTTGAATTATGTTATAATGTGTACATATTAATGCTGAGAATGTTACTAAATTGTTAAATTGTCATAATGCAGTGTTAAAGATGAAATCACTATAAGAACTCAGCTTAAACTCTGAGCTTCAACTAATCAATCATTTTTTTTTTTTTTTTTTTTTATTGAACACAAACGGAGTACAGCTATTGTTTCACTGGTTGTACACAAAGTAGAGTCACACCATCTGTGCGTTCATGCATGTACACAGGGCAATGGTATCTGTCACACACTCTGTTATTAATTTTACCCCCCACCCGCCCCCACCCCTCCCTTCCCTCTATGCTAGCTATCTTTCCTCCATTCTTGCCATCTTTCCCCCCCACATTAAGCATCATCATTCATTTATCAGAGAGACCATTCGGCTTTTGAATTTATGGGATTGGCTGATCTCACTTAGCATAACAGTTTCCAACATCATCCATTTACCTACAAATACCATAATTTTATTCTTCTTTATAGCTGAGTAATATTCCATTGTGTATATATACCACAGTTTCTTTATCCATTCATCTACTGAAGGGCATCTAGGTTGTTTCCATAATCTAGCTACTGTGAATTGAGCAGCTATGAACATTGATGTGGCTGCATCACTGAGGCAATCTGATTTTAAGTCCTTTGGGTATAAGCCAAGGAGTGGGATAGCAGGGTCAAATGGTGGACCCATTCCAAGTTTTCTAAGGAATCTCCACACTGCTTTCCAGAGTGGC
>JAJEJO010049876.1:29607-65292 GCA_020662805.1 Glaucomys volans
GCAGCTATGAACATTGATGTGGCTGCATCACTGAGGCAATCTGATTTTAAGTCCTTTGGGTATAAGCCAAGGAGTGGGATAGCAGGGTCAAATGGTGGATCCATTCCAAGTTTTCTAAGGAATCTCCACACTGCTTTCCAGAGTGGCTGCACCAACTTGCACTCCCACCAGCAATGTAAGAGTGTACCCTTTTCCCCACATCCTCGCCAACACCTGTTGTTGCCTGTGTTCTTGATAAAAGACATTCTAATTGGGGTAAGATGAAATCTTAAGGTGGTTTTGATTTGCATTTCTCTTATAACGAGTGATGTTGAACATTTTTTCATAAATCTGCTGATTGCTTGTAGATCTTCCTCTGTAAAGTGTCTGTTCATTTCCTTGGCCCATTTATTGATTGGGTTATTGGTGTTCGTGGTGTAAAGATTTTTGAGTACTTGGTAGATTCTGGAGATTAGTGCTCTGTCCGAAGTGTGTGTGGCAAAGATTTTCTCCCACTCTGAAGGCTCTCTCTTCACATTGCTGATTGTTTCCTTTGCTGAGAAGAAGCTTTTTAGTTTGATTCTATCCCAATCATTGATTCGTGCTTTTATTTCTTGTGCTTTGGGAGTCATGTTAAGGAAATCTGGTCCTAGGCCAACATGATGAAGATTTGGACCTATTTTCTCTTCTATTAGGTGCAGAGTCTCTGGTCTGCTAATCAATCATTTTAGTTTCACATTTACTCAGTCTGATGTTGATGCTGATTTATCTTTATTCAAATTGGATTTTGTGGTTTCAGGAATCAAACCCAGGGCCTGTCACATGCTAGGTAGGGCAGTATTCAACCACTGGGTCACATTTCCAAATCCCACAAGTGGGATTTTCAAATTGTGTTTAATTCACTCACCACATCCACTCAATATCCACAATATTGTACTGATAATTTAATAGAATTAAGTTTTTAGTTACATTGGTCCAATGAAACATAAGAATTTAGTGCCTATTAGTTTATTTGATTCTATAAGGTATCTTAGTAAATTAGTGATTAAATCTTTGATATTTTACTTCATTTAGAACCAGTCTCAAATAAGTTAGGCAAGCATTCAAACATTCACATAGTATATAAGCACTCAAGAAAGGCATCACCTAAGGAGACCAGCACTACCTCTTAAGACGGTAACAAGAAAAAAGGCAGTCCCCCATCTTCTCTCTGTATCCCAATGTTCTCTCTTTTAATTTCATGACATCCTTCCCTCCACACACTTTTTGCTCCTCCTCTACCTTCCACATACAAGAGAACACAGACTTTTCCCTCTGAGTCTGGCTTACTTTGCTCAAAATTATGGGATAGGGAGATGCTAAGGAGAGGAAAGGAGGGTCTTACAGAGTGAAATGGATTAAACTGTGACTTTTACATATATGCAAATATATCACAATGAAATCTACCTTTTTGTATAATTGAAACGTACCAACTAAAAATATTTTTATTCTGATTATAAAAATGAATAATATAACTTCATATGCCAAAATAACTTTTTAAAAATAAGATATTTGTGTGCAAAAAAAAAGAAAAGGCAGATAACATTCTCAAATAAAAATAGATTTTTTGAAATTAGGTCTGGAATAAAATTTCTTAGGACATCTATGATAAACTTGACTTTATCTATTGTTGATTTTAGATTTTATTTCATTAAAATTAAATCTAAATTAGTAAATTTATAAAATCAAAAAATTTAATTACTCAATTAGAGACCTTAACATGTATAATTCCATACCAAGTACCTTCTAAAATTATTTTTCAACTCTAAAATTTCTTTAAAACTTCACTCCTCAATGTAAAAAAGAAATAGTTTTAGATTTGAATAAATACGCTGTAGAATTGACTTCTTAGCAAGGTTTTATACATTAAATATGGCCTGTTTCAGTTTTCCACAGTTCACTTACATGTTTTAAACAAAATAATTATCTTCTCATGATGTCTATGAAAATGACACAGAAAATTAATTTATTTGGATATAATTGAAAACAAAAGGAAATTCGACAAGCTGTCTCTCTCCAAAATAGTTTACTTCTGGGCACAGGAGAAAAATTCATTAAACATTTTTATTTCTCAGATTAAATGTGACTAACCCTTAGACTAGGACTTTTTTAGTTTCCTTAGAATTCACAGAAGTCCCAGAAAAATCAGTGTACATTTCATGGGATATAGGTGGGGGCTTATGACAATTTTATTCACATTTCCCAGCAAGACTTTCAACAAAGAAATTAACACAAACACAAACTAATGTTAAGAAAATTTCTATTAAACAACACGGGTGAAAATAATAACAATGAGAACACTGTATAACAAAATCCATGTGATACATTTAAATTGGTGATCAATCCATAATAACACTGAATACAAATAGTCTCAACTCCCTAATTAAAAGACATAGATTGGCAGAATGGATTAAAAAACAAGATCCAACTATATGCTGGGCAAAGACACCCATAGGCTGAAAGTAAAATAATGGGAAAAAATATTTTATGAAAAATAAATTCTGTAAACAAGCAGGAGTGGTTATTCTCATATCTGACAAAGTGGATATCAAGTAAAAATTAATCAGAAGAGAATGACAAAGAAGGTCACTACATACTATTAATTGGAACAATCCAACAAGAAGATATGATGATAAAAAGTGAAGAAGGACTTAGAAGATAGAAAGACTTCCCATGTTCTTGGACAGGCAGAATTAATATTGTCAAATTGTCCACATTACCAATAGCCTTAAACAAATTTTACACAATCTCTATCAAAATATCAATGACATTCTTTGCAAAAATACAAAAAAGTTCTAAAATTTATATAGAAGAATAAAAGACCCAGAATAGCCAAAGCAATCCTGAGCAAGAAGAATGATGCTGAAGGCATCACAATACTGGATCTCAAATCATATACAGAACTATAATAACAAAAATGGCATATTATTGGTATCAAAATAGACACTAAGATCAATGGAGCAGAATAGAAGACACAGAGAAAAACCCATCATCATTAGAGCATTTGATACTTAGCAAATGTGAAAAAAATACATATTGAAAAAAAGATAGCCTTTTTAACAAATGGTGCGGGGAAACTGGATATACACATGTAGAAGAATGAAACTAGATCCTTCCTTATCTTTCATCCTGAACAAAAGTCAAATCAAAGTGGATCCAAGACCTAGGAATTAGACCAGAAACTTTGCAACTGCTAGAAGAAAACATAGGGTCAACACCACCATATTGGCACAGGCACTAATTTCCTCAACAAGATCACTAAAACTTAAGAAATAAAACCAAGAATCAATAAGTGGAACCTCATCAAATTAAAAACCTTCTGTACAAAAAGGATAATAATTAAGAGCATACAGAATGAAAGAATATATTTGCCAGCTACTCATCTAATGGGATTAATATCAAGAATACATAAAGAACACAAAAAACTTAACACCAAAAAAAAAAATAGCCCATTCAATAAATGGGCAAAAACTAAACAGACATTTCTCAAAAGAGGAAATAAAAATGGCCAACAAATACATGAAAACGTGTTCAACCTCCCTGGAAATCAGGGAAACACAAACCAAAACTACACTGAGCTTTCATTTCACTCCAGTCAGAATGGCAATAATTAAGAATACAAATAATAATAGATGCTGGTAAGGATGTGGGGGAAAAGGTATATTCATACATTTTTTGGGGGGACTGCAAGTTACTGCTTTGAAAAGCAGTATGGAGATTTCTCAAAAAAACTAGGAATAGAACCACCATATGACCCAGCCATTCTACCCCTTATTATTTATCCAAAACAACTAAAATCAGAATACTGTGGTAATTCAGGCACATCAATGTTTATACCTGCACAATTCACAATAGTCAAGTTATGGAACCAGTCCAGGTGTCTGTCAATAAATGAATGGATTAAGAAATTGAGATACATATACAGAGTGGAGTTTTATTTAGCCATAAAGAATAATGAAATTATGGTATTTACTGGTAAATGGATGGAAATTGGAGAACATCATGCTAAGTAAAATAAGTCAAGGGTCAAATGTTTTCTCTCATATGCAGAAGCTACAGCAATAATCAATCATAAAAATAATCCAAGAAAATATGATCCAGTAAGACAGCAGTATATAAAATGAAATAAAATTAAAACCTTCAAACACCAATAACCAAGTAAAGATACATAGTGAAGAAATCCTCATTTATAATAGCAATAGAGAGATAAAAGAATAACAAAAATAAGCTTGTAAAACCTATATGGAGAAAATTCTAAAACACTTCTAGAAGACACAAAAAGGAAAATGTGAACAAAAGGAAAAACATCCCCTATTCATAGCATGATGACCATTTCAGAATGAAAAAGTTTTAAACATGAGAGAACACATCCTACTGTCAAGGTTATGGGGTAAATAAGCACATTCATACACTGCTGCTGGAAATACATCTCTACTATTTTTGCAAATTTACTGTAATTCTAAAGCCTACAATTATTTTTAAATTAAAATATTGGGAAAAAAGTCTCCAGGAATTATGAGATGACCTAAGTTGAAATCTGGGCAACATGTAAAATGTAAATAATCACTTATGTTACTCAGAGATAATATATTTGAAAATTCACTGAAAAATCCTAAAGTGTTACAAAAATGTAAGGCATTTTATCAAAATTCTGAGTCAGGCACTTAACAAAAAGATACTGCTGATTTCATTTCAGGTCTACAGATCCAACTTGGGGGAAGGTAATAACACATCAGACTTTGAGAGCCAACTCTTTTAATACTGTCTTTCAGCACCAAGTCCAGCCTCCTATGCTGTCTTCCTGGATGCTGGAGCTAAACTCTGCAAACTACTTTCCCACATCCTTTGCCAGTTGGCTTTCTGTTAGTATATGCTAATGGAAGGCAGTGGGGGAAAATTGGAAGGCATGAGGCAGAGAGAAAGGACTACCTTCCTATTCTCTACTTCCTCTCAGCATTGCCTTAGCATTGCTAACATCAGCTTCTCCCCAGCAACTGGGAGACACCAACAGCAGCTAGCAGTGCTTTCACAGTCTGAGAATCAGCCAACCCATGTGCTCACCAACCACATCCTAGCTAGGAACCATCCAAGACCCACTCATCACCTCTCTATCAGCAGTCTGAGTGCCCACCAGGCAAAACTCCCTCTCTTGGTCTGAGACCATCCTCCCAAGACACCCTCTTCAGAATCCCAATACAAATTGTATAGAGCTCCAAAGCACCAGCCTCACTAAGCCCTTCATTAAACTCCTAGGTTCTAGAACCCACCTTTTCCCTGTTATATACTGTGTTAGTTTTCTGTCAATGTGACAAAATATATGAGAAAATCAACTTAAAAGATGGGAGGTTTGTTTTGACTCACGGTTTTAGAGGTTTCCTTCCATGGACAGTTGACTCCATTGTTTGGAAGTCTCTGGGGAGGCAGAATGTTGTGTCTGGGAACCCATGGTAGAGCAAGGCTGCTCACCTCATGACAGCTGGGAAGCAAGAGAGAGAAAGGGTGGGGCTGAGATCCTAACAGTCCCCTTGTCAGCCAAGGCGCCTATGACTTCACTTCCTTCCACTAGACCCTGACTCTTAAGGGGTCCACTACCTTCCAATAGCACCACAGGCTGGCAATTTCCTTAGCTTCTTATTACAGTCATTAAACTGAAATACTTTAATATCTACCTCCTTTTCACTCCTTAAGCCTGTGTAACTATTCCATAATCAACTCTAAAATTCCCAGTGAAGTTTCTATTTTCCCATGCATGATAATCTGAGAAAGAATTTCCAGGTTGAGTAAAATTTTGTTTATAGCTCATTTATTAATCGATTCAACACTTATTAAGCAAATGCTTGGTCATAGTGACAGGCAATAGAAATATAAAGATGAAAGAGACATAGTCCCTGCCTTCAAGTATCCACTACGAATGGGTAAGGTAGGTATTGGAATGAGCAGTTTCCAAGTAGAAAAGGTCTGTAACAGAGCAATGCCCAAAGAGTTGTGAGTGACACAACATGGCACAAGAGTACAAGAGAAGACTTTTTGGAGGGGTGATGTGAGAGCCTTGCAGGTCACATAGAAGACTGAAGAAGAGAAGGGCACCCTGCCAAAGGACATAATATCTGAAAGAACACAAAAGATTCAAAGAAAGTTGAGTAAGTCCGATGACATAGCATAGGAGGGGGACATGAGTTGAAGCCAAACAAGAAGACAGCTGTGATCATGAGAGGCCTTATAAAACATGCTAATTAATTTGAAATTCACCTAAAGCAATAGAAAACCATTAAAAGATATTTTAAAAGCTATCTCCTCTTAAATAGTATAAAATGGTACTTAGGTGTCATTATTTTTTTTAAATCTTTCAACCCCTGGACCCACCTTCCCAGAAAGAGTTGACTAATGAACAATTTATAGTAAATATTAATAGAGATCTTAAAATATGTGAGTTTCTGTTCAAAATAAGTAATGTATGTGTGTGTTTCTTTCTCTTTTTTTCTTTCTTGATACAAGGTCTCACTACGATCTTGCAACAGTCACCATGCTTAGTAACTCAAGTTATAATTTGTTAACCCATTAAATTTTTACAACAGCCTTATTTGGTGGCTACAATTATAATTTCCAATTTTCAAAGCAGAAGTTAAGACTCAGAAAGACTAATTTTCCCAGGGGCATAGAGCTAATAACAATGTTAGAATTAAGTTTTCAACCCAGTGAGTATGGCTCTATGATTTACACTGTAAGCAACTATGCTACAGTACTTTGTGTCTTTTCATGAATTTATATGTGTGAAAAAATGAAATATTCTAACACACATGAATCATACTACACATTTTTTTCTGCACCTTGTTCTTTCTGTTGGTAATATACATTGTAGATATTTCCGTAAGAATACGTTTAGATCCCCTTTATATTTAAGGACTACTCAATAGTCCATTATATGAACATTCCAAACTGTATTTATAAGTTCTTATATTGATAAATATTTCCATTCTTTTGATTTTTTTCCTTAAAATAATGTTGCATCAAAATTTATACCAGTGGAATTTTTCAATAGAAATATTGAGAAATATTGAAAAAGTGCCCATTCTAAATGGAGATAGCCAATAGCCTTATGACAGTGTAGGAGCATGCCAATCAACTTACATTTTGAGTAACAGTGAGTTTTCAACAAATTTATTTTTAGATTTTTTCCCATCTGATAAGTACGAAGTATTTTTCAAATAACCTGATGCAATGAAATGCATATTTTGGTAAGAACATACTAAGACGATATGGAGGTTAGCTTTGTCATCCCAAGATTCAAGGCAGAAAAGACAGATAGGGGCAATTACACAGACTGTGTGAGATGAGGACAGCTTACCAAGAGCAGTGTCTTCAGTGTATTAGAGGAAAAAGGAAGAAAAGGCTGTGTCAGAAAGGTCAACTTTGGAAGAGGTAGATCAATAGGCCTTTTTCCTGACACTCACTACAGCACTGAGGTGAATGAGAAAGGGGAAGGACTCAAGAATATCTCCTCAGCTACTGAGCTGGGAAGCCAGAAAGATTAAAATGAAAATAACTGTACTAGACAACAGAAGATGGCTAAGATTTGGGAGCATTCCACAGGAAATAGGGATGATAAACAAAAGTCCCCTGCAAATTTGAGAGTCCGTAGTTAATCTATGGAAACAACCTTCATCTGTGGCAGAGGCTATTTCAGAACATGCATACATATTTAATGTTACTGAATCACCGAATCGTGCAACCATACGAAAGTTCTTACATCAAAGGACCCTACACATTCATAAGCCTGAGTGGAGTACTCTGCCAGAGTATTCTTTTAGTATTCTGCCATCTAGTGAACAACAATCATTTGTGCAACCTGACCTGTAAATTGGTTCTTCAGAAGAAAGAAACCTGAATTTTACACCTTCTCATTATGCAGCTTTTCAGTTTCCATATGCCTGAAAACTCCTCACATTCTGGTAAAAATATTTTCTCATGATTATTCTACATACAGAATTCCTAGACTTTTGGGCTGGGATTGTGGCTCAGTGGTAGAGCACCCACCTAGCATGTGTGAGGCACTGGGTTAGATTCTCAGCACCACATAGAATAAATAAATAATATAAAGGTATAAAAAAATTCCTCGACTTTGAAAAAGAATAGAAACCGTTGGCTAATCACAAAATTTGTCCTTGGACTTATTTTGAAAATTTGTGTTTTAAAATCACAGGAAACTCATGAGTTTCCTCTACATTTTGCCATCTCTTTGCATCACTATAAACAAGAAAAACACAAAGGCAAAACGTTTACCCATCAGCAACTTTCTTCTCTATGACAGAATACCCTTTAGATAAATGATCTTTGTCCTCTGTGAGCATTCCTTAATAATATTATCAGGAGTTTACCATCTGAAAAATTATTCTGACACACAAGAGATCGTGCTTAAATACTCCAGATATCTCTTAATAAGAGTGTGTTTTAATATTCATTTCTATGCAAACTTCCCTGATTCCTCCTGAGTTAATCACTCATTTTGTGTCACCAGTGTAACTTTGTGCTGTAATGTATGATACGTACATATTTTAACTATTTGTTTGTAAGCTGATCTTCCCAAAGGACTCATGTACTTCCTGATTGAAGAGAAAAAATCTAACATTCAGTTTTGTATCTTTAGAAACTCTCAGGATATATGGTACCTGTAGGTTTTCAATAAATGTTAATGGTGTGGTTTGAAATAGCTGAATTACTGACTAATGTTTGAAGTTTCACTAATTTTAATCCCAGTCAAATTAATATATAATTTAAAATAAGCAATCACTGTACTCAGCTTCCTTCATTAAGCCTAGGGGGAAAGAGAAACAAGAATAGAGTACCTAGAGGGCCCTAAAATACAGATATGTGCTCATTGGACTTACTGGAAATAAGTAAACAGAAATTTTCCTCTGGAAGTTGTCCTCCCAAGCCATGGCATTATTTCCAGGCTTACCAACCTCTTTCCCTTGGCCCATCTCTGTGGTTCATCTGCTAAGGTAAAGGCTGAAATGCTCTCAAAGTCACCTTGTCTTATGGACATCCTTATTCTGAACAACTGTACCAATAGAGTACATAAATTTGAGCTAGTTCAGATTGCAAATAAAGTTGTTCTCAAGAGAGTGTGTCATTGCCTCTTGCATAATAGCTTGGGTCAAAACCCCCAAATCATTAAAAGTTCAGTTGATATGAGTAGTGTGCATTGCCTGCAAGACCTCTGGCTCATCTAAACACTCATTTTACTATTTCCAAGCCAATCTAAGGAGTTTAAATATGAACTCTATCTACTTTTTTTTTCAAATAATGTAACAAAATTCTTTCCCTTTGGAGTTTTTTGGGGTTTTGTTTGTTTGTTTGTTTGTTGTTGTTCATAGTTTTAGTGCTCTTGCTGTTGAAGAACAAACCTAAGTGGGAATTTTTGGCTTATCAAAAACATTTATGTACTTCACGGAGTGTTACCTCCATCTATCTTGTGGTGTAGGGAGCTTCATGAAGAGAAAAAAACAGTATTTCTCCTAAGACATTTAGTATGTTTTTAAATTTGCATCCAACTTTTCACAAGATATCTTTCCTATATCTTCCAGTCACCTAAACAGGCATGTCTTCAGGATTATTCTTTTGTTGTTGTTATTCTAATTAGTTGTACATGACAGTAGAATGCATTTATACATTTTGATAGATCATACATAAATGGAGTGTAATCTCTCATTTTTTTGGTTATACATACTGTAGGATCACATCGGTCATAGAATCATAAATGTACATGAGGTAATAATGTGTTTCACTCTACTATCATTCCTTCCCCCATAACCCTTCCCCTCCGTTCACTTCCCTGTACCTAATATATGGTAACTCCATTCTTCCCTATTCCCTCCCCTTATTGTGAATTAGTTTCTGCATTCAGAGAAAACATTCAGCCTTTGGGTTTTTGGATTTGGCTGATTTCACTTAGCATGATATTCTCTAACTCTACTGTTTTACCAGCAAATGCCAGAATTTCATTCTTCTTTAAAACTTCTTTAAAGCTTCTTTCATTCTTCTTTAAAGTAATATTCCATCGTATATGCATACCACATTTTTTTTATCCAGTCATCTGTTGAAGGACACCTAAGTTGGTTTCACAATCTAGCTATTACGAACTGAGCTGTTATGAACATTGATGTGGCTGCATCACTGTAGCAATCTGATTTTAAGTCCTTTCTTGACTGGTGAACACAGGAGAAAGAACTGGCCACTGTCTCCTTCCCCTCTTCTGTGATCTTTCTCCTTTTTTCAGAATGAGTTGTTCTCACTCAAGGTCACACACTGTTACTAAAGCTGGGTGGGATGGGGAATAGAATGGTAGACATCCAATTCTGACTGTAATTGAATAGAAATTTAAATTCAGAAAGAATATTAGAAAAATCCATTCAGCCCCAGTTCCCATCCATAGTTCCTATTAAACTATCCCTAATAAGACTGATAGCTTGGTAGGCATTTGTCTGACATGTGTCTTATTTCTCAATTAATTCTGAAATTTGGAGATAAAGAAAATAGTGTAACTTATCACCCTTTAGATATCAACATAGGCTATTAATACTTTCTTCTTTTACATTATTGCTACTGAGCTAGCTTTTGTTTTCAGAATTTTCATCAGGATCTCTAAAATACACTACTGCTTCTGTTACTGTCTTGAACAGAAAAAAAAACATGAGAAATTGTAAACAGAACCAATCAGTATGAAATAGGAAAATAAGACTCGAAGATTTCTTTTAAAAGCAGAAAATCTTAAATGATTATATAAAAATGAAAAATAATTCTTAAAAAGATTCATACGCAATATCAAATAAAGAGAGTCATAATTTGAGGGAGTGTATATAAAAAGAAAAGGCATTTTCATCTTCAGAGAAAACCCAGGATAAAAGAATTCTTCCACAGAACTAGGAGAACATGGAATAATTCATGGATTTAAAAAATCAAAAGATTTTCCAGATAATAAAGTACTGCTGGCAATTCCAACTCCACAAAGAATGACCCATTCAAATCACTGTCTAAAGCTACGGGTGGAAGTGGACCTGTGGAGTCCGTGGCACGGAGGACGCCTGGTGTCCAAAGGTTTCCAAATGAAGGCTATCTGCAAGCTCTAGAATTGAATTGGACATTGATTTGGTAGAAAAGCCCAACAAAGCCTTTTTCTCTTTCAAGACACATATTACAAATCTTTGTTTACAGCCATTGCTCTGTGTCAGTAGGGTTATCTTTGTTTGTAAATATACTGTGGCTGAACCATCCACAGTACCCAGCTTAGGGGTGACTTCCACCATTGCTGGGCACTCATGTCTCTGACCCTGCAAAGTTCAAAATGTCCAGCACCTTCAAACATGTCCTATGCTCTTCAGGCATTTTCATTCTAACACTGACTTACATATTTATCACTTGTTACACTCTTTTTACTGTCTCAAGGCTTACAGATTTAGATGGTGGTTCATCCAGGTACCTATTGTTTCCCTGCCTGATAAATATATGATTGTCATTAAGAGTGCTTGCTTCTGGAAAAAGGAATTGCAATGTATGGGGAAGGTCAGAAACATGTCCTTGTATATGTATGTCTTATAATGAACTTTTATATATAAACATAGGATTTTAGAACTTAGGAAATCCAATTTATTGATGAAAATTAAAAATTAAGTGAAATAAAAATGCAAACAATTTTTACAAAATCCTTACATCAGCACACATCGGTATGCTCTCCATGCCACTAGCAGCAACATCACCTGAAAACCCATCAGGAATGCAAATTATTCTGCCCCATCCTAGGCCTTCTGGATTCAAAACCCTGGGTAGGGTGTACAGCAGTCAATGTGTAATGACCCACCAGGTGATTCTGGTAAATGTGAAGTCTGAGAACCACTGACCATATATGAATAAAAATATTACCCCAAGTTATTGTTCAGAATTTCATTCACACTTTACATAATAAACAAACGCTGGGATTTTAAAATAAAAAAGTAAAACCTTAAATGGTTACATGGTAATGTGACCTAGCATTATACTAGCTTTATACCAAATTATAACAATATTATACATCATGTTTTCTTGCTTAATTTATTTCTATTAATCTATACTTGCAAAGAAGTCAAATTTTTGAAGGTAGCAAGTTCCTGTAATGAAGCCACACTAATGAAGAAAATCAAATACAAATTCCTTGTTCTTAAGAAGAAAATATCAGTTGTAAGAATATAGAACAGGAAGAAGGCGGCTGGACCGAGCAACATACTCAGCTCAGTGACCCAACCCAAATGCATCAGAAATCTCAGATACCCAAGTTCTAGCTTATAAAATGAAGCTAACACTTTAGTAAAGCGAAATTGAAGTTCTTAGTAATTGCACTGTACTACTGACAGGGCTGACTGACTACCAACTCTGAATCTAGGAACTTAGCTAATAAGGGAGGAAATGGACAGAGGTGAAATAAGTTCAGCCAGTGAAAAACTAGAGGATGGTGTAAGAAAACAAAGTAATGTGTGTCCCAAAAAACAAAAACTACATGAAGAAGAGATTAAGACGGAGACTGTTGACAACCTGTGCTACGCGATGAGCTGTCAAAAAGGGATGAACTAAAACCACACAAATAATTTGGCAAGTGACATTTTTTCCCTAGGGATGACCAAAACTTGACCTAAAAAATAAAGGCACAATTTTGCCTCCGGAAATGGAGACCCTGGAAGAAATCCATGAGAAAACAAACAGGCATGACTGAAATAAACTGAATCAAGAAATGTATATACTGGGCCTGGGGTTGTAGCACAAAGGTATAGCACTTGCCTACCATGGGTGAGACCCTGGGTTTGATCCTCAGCACCACATAAAAACAAATAAATAAAATACAAATTAAATTCTTTTTTTTTTTAAAAGCATATGTACTGGAGGAGAAAGAGGGAAAGCATAAGGTACAGAAAAGAGCAGACTTTAGAAAAGGAATTCAACAAATAGAAAATGAATTGCAAAAAGTGAAGACACCCTACTGAAACCAGGTTGCTGAAGCCAGTCTGTGTCAGAGTCTCATGCCTCTTGAAGCATACAGCATAGGAGATCTGCATGCTTTCTTCCCAGTTCATGCAACTTGATTATTGACAACTGCCACAAAATCAAACAAACAAAGATTCCCATACATTTTCACCTGTATGTTATTTGCTATTGGTCTGTTATTATTAAAAACACCAATTTAGATAGATGCATTGTGGATAAACTTGATATGTATTTTATTTATGTATTTTTGTTGCTGTTGTTGTTTTGTCTCATTAAGGTTCTTTAATATCAAAAGGATCAAGGACAGAGTCATGCATTGTTGATATATATTTCAAAATGAAGATTCGGTCCTTGACACTATAGGTACAAATTATTATCATTCTTAAAAGAAAAAAAACTTGATGATAATGATAGAGAAACCCCAAATAGGAAATAAAGGAGTGAAAAAGGTAGAGAGGAGGAAATGGGTTTAGATGCAGTGAGAGTAAGAATATCTACATAAAGAAATGAGAAGGGACATGGTAGCAGCTCTTCCTTTTTTTAAATTTCAAAAAAAATTTTTAGGGCATTATAATTACACATAGTATTTGCGCCAAACTCAATAACCAGGAACCAGCTTATTCTGCTGCAGTGAGATGCTAATTCTGTCAACTGAGAGGTGGGATCTCCTGATTCCACTCTCACCTTAACAAGCACACGTAAAACTCAGTTCTCTTGATACCTCTGTTTGTTCATACTTTAATAAAATATATCATAAAACATTTTAACACCTGTCTTGGGGCCAATATACCTTTATTATTCACCCTCTTAGAAATTATGCTGTGTATTTTCATATTAATTTGTTTTAAAATCAATTTAGTATAATTTTTTCTAACTAAAAAATCTTAAATTTTTAGCAGGATTGTATTATAGAGATGTATTAAGGGAGTACAAACTAAAAGAGTGTTGACTCTTGTTTGGAATGTAAGTTAGTAAAATGATTATGGAGAATATGAAGTTTCCTTTAAAAAAAAAAAACTAAAATTAGATCTATCATGTAATCCAGTTATCACATAAGGGTATAAATCCAAAGGAAATGAAGTCAAAATACCAACAAGATACCTGCACATCCATATTTATTACAGTATTATTCACAACACCTAAGATATAGAATCAGGGTAGGTATCTATCAACAGACAAATGGATAAGGAAAATGTGGTATATACACACAATGGAATATTATTAACCCACAAAAAAGAACAAAATCCTGTCATTGGCAACAAAATGAATAGAAATGGAGGAAATAAGCCATACACAGAAAGATAAGCACCACATGTTCACTTTAATACTTTTATACATAGAAGGTCAAAAAAATTTTTTTAAGTTTACCTAAATGTTAGAAAAGTAATTACTCAAGAGCAGGGATGGGGAAGGGTAGATAAAGGGAGGCTGAATTTGATCAGTGCATGCCTTATACATGTTTAGAAATATCACACTGAACCGCATTCATATGTATAATTAATATATATTAACAAAATATTAGTATGAAAATAAAAGAGGGAGACAGTGATAACTCACTACTGAGACTTCTTGCCCAGGAGCAAGGTATGTCTTTGTCTTTCCTTTCACTTTAGTCTCTTTTATTCCTTTCATTAGAGTTTTAAGCAATCTTTATGTTCATAAAGCACAATTATTTCTGTTTCTTTTACACATTTCAGTCATGTGCCACATAACAACGTTCAGTCAATAATGGACCACATGGTGGACACATAAGATCACATCACGTCGTGACATTGTGCCCATCTTACTTTGTGTAAATGTACTCCATAACGTTCATACAGTCACAAGATCACCTAACCACACATTTCTCAGAACATATCCCCACTGTTCAAAGATGTATGATTGCATTTTATTATATTTTTCATCTTATTATGTGTATGAAGACTACTGTTGCTTTCATTGTTTTATAAATAACTTATTCAATCATGTCATTATTTGAAATGAATTTTTTAGTTTAGAAAACAAGTTCTCCTGTTTTGCAGATGTGTAATTGTAACAACTGCAGAGGCTGGAGACTTGCGTTCCTGCCATTTATTTTGTACACCTTTCTAATTATACGAGAAAATACTTGAAGAACACCCCCAAATAATAATGATGATAATGTCATTTCTAATGTCATTTATGACAACTAAAGGGATGATATTATGTTTTTTTATGTACATTTCACTATCATATTTAAAATTACTACCTATTCCTATTTTGTAAGGTTGTTGACATATATTAATAATTAAATATGGTTTTGTCTTCACTGTGGTTCTCAAGTCTCACCAAAATATGGTTGCAGACTTAGAGTTATGAAACCCATTCACTGTACTGGTCAGCCTCTAGTTCTGAGTGAAAAGTCCCTCTAGTATCCATTACTAACTCTCCTGATTTCCCTAAGATACACTATGCCAGGAAGATTCAACTCTGTTTGACTAAAGGGAGGGAGCAGGCAGGATGCAAAGGAATTCAGGGCATGGCCCACTATTTTGTAACAAAATAACATGATTTACACATTTGTGAAATGACCATTACCAATCACACCCAACATACACCCAGAAGAAATAATTCTTGAGGTTTTACCAATGATAGGGAAATCAAAGCCCAAATAGAAGCCAGGAATATGGACTAATCATCTTTAATTAATGAATTAATTGTCATTAATTTCAGTTCCATAGATCCTTTAGATTAGGAAAATAAGTATGTTTAAGAAAGAAATTCCCCAAGAGAAATTACTTAGTCACTCATTTTGTAGACATCATGGATGAGGAGTAAATCAAGTCTGAAACAAGTGCTTCTGAGAACAAGGCTCTGTGCTCAGTAGGCAGGACTCAAGGGCAAACATAAGAATTGCATCTCTGGGAAGGGAATTCTTCATTCCACGAAACCCTTCTCAATAAACTGAAGTCAACAGTCCTATGCTAAGTCTGAATAGTGTCAAACTAAGTAAACTGAGAAACCATTTTACTTCATGCTAGACTTCCTATGCTAGAGGGGTTTTCTCTTTTATTCTCAAGGAAAAAAAGGCACAGAATTTAAGTGACTTTCCTTGTCAAATCAAGTTTTAGGTCTACAGAATAACTATTAAGCCATGTAAAGTGGGAGATGAGAAATAAAAAGACATGAACAAATAAATTTATAATAATGAAATAATCTGTTTTTATAATATGATATATAAAACATGGATTATTTGTCTTCTCTGCAGTGATTCACATTTTTAAAGGTTTAGTAAGTTCTCATAAGCTGTAAAATATTCTTTATAGAAAGTGCTGAAACATGAGTTAATATATAGAATTCTTTTTAGCTCTTCATTAAAATCATGAGATTGCTACAAAATAATAAATACAACTTTATATTTAGGAGGTTTGCATACTTAACATACTGCATTTTGTTTTCTAACATTTTCAAGGTTTTATCTTTGAAGAGCATGAACCTTACTAAAAATCATCAATAGAAGAGAAGGCCTGAGTCTTCATCATGTTGGATTAGGATCAGACTTCCTTAAATAGACTTCCAAAGCACAAGAAATCAAAACAAGAATCAATAAATGGATGGTCTCAAACAAAAAAGCTTTCTTTCAGCAAAGGATACAATCAATAATGCAAAAAGAGAGGCTACAGAGTGGGAAATAATTTTTACCACACACACTTCAGATAGAGCACTATTCTCCAAAATTTATAAAGAACTTACAAAACTTTACACCAAAACTACAAAGAACCCAATCAGTAAATGGGCCAAGGATCTGGACAGACACTTTACAGAAGAGGATGAATAGGTGATCAATAAATATATGAAAAAGTGTTCAACATCTCCAGTAATTAGAGAAATGTAAATTAAAATAACTCTAAGATTTCATCTTACTCTGATTAGAATGGCTATTATCAAGAACACAAACAATAATAGATGCTGGTGTGGATGTGGGGAAAAAGGCACACTTTTATATTGCTGGTGGAGTTGCAAATGGTTCAACCACTCTGGAAAGCAGTTTGGAGATTCCTCAGAAAACTTGGAATGGACCCACCTTTTGACCTAGTTATCCCACTCCTCAGTTTATACCCAGAGGACTTAAAATTAGCATACTACAGTAAATAAACACATCAAAGTTTAGAGCAGCTCAATTCACAATAGCTAGACTGTGGAACCAACCTGGATGCTCTTCCAAAGACGAATGGTGAAGAAGCTGTGGTATATATATACAATGGAATAAAGAATAATAATATTATTCAGCCATAAAGAATAATAATATTATGGCATTTGCAGACAAATGGATGGAATTGGAGATTATCATGCTAAGTGAAACAAGACAATCCCCAAAAAACAAAGGCTGAATGTTTTCCCTGATAAGTGGATGATAATATAAAATCTGGTTGGGGGGATAGGGGGTGAGAGGAGAATGGAGAAATTTTAGATTATATAGAGGGAAATGAGACGGGGGGGTATGAAAAGAGAGAGACTTCATTACCTTATGTACATGTATGATTAACAACAATGATATGAATGTATATCATGCACAACCATAGAAATGAAAATTTGTACCCCATATGTGTACAATGAATCAAAATGAAGTCTGTAAAAAAATAAATTAAAAAATTATCAATAATGAAAACAAACAGTAAAATGTACTGTTGGAAGAACACATAGCCAGTCTCTATGTCCTCAGGTTCAGCATCCTCTTATTCAACCCACCTCAGAAAATATTCACAAAACAAAAATTGCACCTGTACTAAACATAGACATTTTTATTGTCATTATTCATAAAACAATATAACAACTCTTTGCAAGACATTTACACTGCATTAGGTATCAAAAGTAATCTAAAGATTACTTAAAGCACAGGTTTAAGTAGGTTATGTGTAGGTTATGTACAAATACTATGTCACTTTATATAAGGGATTGGAGCACCCCAAGGTTTTGTTATTAGCAGGGACCCTGGAATTGAGCCCTCATGCAAACTGTAGGAGGACTGTAATTAATAACATACTACTAATAAGTCAAATTAAACAGCTTTCTAAGAACAAGAATTCAGTTTCATTTTTGCATGATTATAACAAGAATATATTTGTCATAATTGTTCATCTTCCTTAAGACTTTTCCAGAAATAATGCTGCACAATAATTAATTGACTATGTTTAACATTTGCACCTCCTTTTAAAACATCTTATTCAAATTAACATCCTCCCCAAATATGAGACATAGTGGACACGATTTGATTACACTCTAAAACTGTTACTTCAAACTACCCTGTGTTTTGACATTTTATTTTACAACTTTATGGATCAACAGCAGACATATTCTTCTATTAATATTCTAACAAGGGGTAAGGTAGAGTGTTTATCTGGTGTGCGCAAGGCCCTGGATTTGATCCCTAACACACACATTTTTTTGGTTTTAATTTGAGAATACACAAGTTACCTCCCTGAAATAGAACTTAATAAATGGTTAAAAAATAAAGAAATGTAAAATGTAGGACCGAACCTAGTGGCACGTTACCCCTGAGCTACATACCCAGCCCTTATTTAGACAGGATCTCACTAAGTTGCGGAAGCTGCCTATAACTTGAGGATCTTGCTGCATCAACCTTCTGAGCTAGTAGGATTAAAGGCATGTGGCACCACACCTAGCAACAAAATTTTCTTAAATTCATTGAGTTGACTATAACTAGGAAAAATGATAAAATTTAGATTTTAAGACACCCAGGCCAAGAAATGGATCCTATGAGGATTCATCAATGGACAGCTAGCCAAGAAAGTCCACCCCAAACAGTGGGCTATACATACCCATTTGTTCACCAAAATGATAAAACCCTATACTTACATAACATTACCATTAGGAACCTTCTACATTGTTTGGAGAAGTAACTTGATTGATAAAGGAAATTTTTTCATCACATTTGATTCCTTTTTTCCTTTTTTCTCCTTCTCCTTCTCTTCCTCCTCTCCTCCTTATACTCTCTCTCCAGTCAAAATGACACATTAACAAAAATTGAAGATAATATAGATCACTTTCCAGTACAAACTGAAAAATGGATTGTTAGGTAGAGAAAATAAATGTGACACCTTCTTCACTGAAATTCACTGGACAAAATTCCAATGGATGGTAAAGGAAAAGTCCTTGATTGAATACAGAGGACCCTAGGCAGTTCTATCAGGTCACATATAATTCAGCCATAGAAGTTTTTTGTTGTTGTTGTTTTTTCCAAAACTGTAAAGTTGATAGATGTAGAAGTTGATGGATGCAGAAATGAAGACTAACAAAACATTCAATAAATGAACTGTAAATTTGAGAAATGAGGAAAGCTCAAGATACCAGGTTATTATTAATCAAAAAGTCCATAAAAACTGGCTCAAAATTTCTGCTGAAGAGCTTTTGGCAGTGAGAATATACAGCTACCTTCCTGAAAAGAACTGAATAAATGCTTCAAAAATTAGGAAACTTAAAGGTAATTCCAGGAATAGCTCCTCATTGGGTCCCCCCATAGAACGATGTCCAAAAGACAAGTTGGCTCCAGTTGTAGTCAGCTTTTTTGCTGCTGATTAAAAGATGTGACCAGAACAATTTTAGGGAAAAAAAGTTTGAGAGCTCACGGTTTCAGAAGTCTCAGTCCACAAGTGACTGGCTCCATTCCTCGGGGCTCAAGATAAGGCAGGACATCATGGTGGAAGAGAAGGAATCAGCTCACATGATGATCAGGAACCAGAGAGAGACTCTCTGGATACAAAGTATAGATCCCAAAGCCACACTGCTAATGCTCCACCTCTCCAGCCACACCCCACCTGCCTTCAGTTACCACTCACTCCCATCAGGTGATTAATTCACTGATTGGGTTAAGACTCTTGTAACCCAATCATTTCTCCTCTGAACCGTCTTGCATCATCTCCTCACACATGAGCTTTTGGGGGACACCTCACATCCAAACCATGATACCTCCTTTGCCCCAAGCTGCTCTATTTTACTACTTTTACTATTTTACTACTTATGCTTAAACAGTGACCCAGCAAATTTCTTTTCTCACGTTTATCAAAGGAAAATACTTACAATCAGCTTTTGCGTCTGGATAGTTGCCCAACTGCTATAACACATCAATTGAGTTCTCTGGGTACACGTTTGCCTCTGAGCTGAGCCCCAGGCAAGTCATCCCTGATGTATGACCATCCTTAAGAACTTTATCATTGCTCTTTCCCTGTCAATAGGGGAAGATCTAATGACCTCTTGTTCAGAGAGATGTAACAAGAAATTATCTAATGATTTCAGACCTGGTGGCAACCTCCTGGTACTGTGAGAAAAAAAGGAAAATACCTGTCTCCCACAAGGGACACTAGGAACTTCATTGATGCACAGGGGCTGAAGAAGTTTTTTCCCACTCTGAGTAGTTAAATATTTAGTCCCTTACTGAAGATGAGGTGGAGAGGCCAGCTGCCCTGTTTTGTCTGGGACACTCAAAGTCCACATCCCAGGAAACTTTCAGCTTAAAGCTACAGTGGGTCACTGTTGATTTGAGTCAGATGTCTCTGCATACATGAGACATGTGACAAGGCCAATATGACACTGTATACAAGGTTCCACACAGGTGCAGGTAAATCTGATAGAAATATAATGTTCTGGGCCTAAGTCCACAAAGGTCCTTGTTATGACTCCCTGGTTTCTGGCAAACTCCAAAAGTACCAATTTGCTTCGAGAATGAACAAGTCATTTTAACAACTCTGCTTCTTCTGACTCTAACAGATGTGTCCTGAAACAGTGAGAATACATTAATCTATAGAACCACATCAGCTATTTGTACATCTGTGGTCCCTACCATACTTCCCTGTGGGATCCTTGGAATGAAATTTACTCTGGAACTAATTTTCCCTGATTACTTGTTACTACTCTGGCATTGTGTATCTTTGATACAAGCTATTTAACTGATTATATATTTTTAAATTAAATTAAAACAGCATTTATGACTGATTCCTTCATAGGGAAGATGCAGTGGCAAGCTTAAACTGTTTTATTTTTATTTTTTGAGAGTGTTTGTTGTTGCTCAGGCTGGTCTTGAACTGCTAGGCTCAAGCTATTCTCCTGAATGAGGGATTACAGATGCATGCCATTGCACCCAGCTGTATTTTCCTTTTGATGACACCTTTTTCTTGTTTTAAAGAAATGAATGTTAATAAAAAATTTTATGAAGAAAAATTTAAGTAATTTTCCAAAAGAAACAAATTAAAATCATCTACAATCTTTATTTTTTTTCTGTTCAGCATTTATGCAGCAAATTTAATATCATATTTGGAAATACCTTTTAATAGTAATTTTAAAACACAGAATTAGATCTCTGCTGCTCCTGATTTTCTGTGGAGGAGTGGAGTCCAGGGTGCAGTTCTGCTAGAGCACTTTCTTGTGGAGGGGAGCAGTGAAATCATGCCTGGAAACAGGATGGCCGCTCTTGCCAGGGTGGTTCCATAGTATATTCTGCCATCTGGCACACAATTCTTCACAAAGCCACTTCTGCCTGAAAGACACCAGGAAAGTTTGCTATGCCTCCCGAGTATGGGTTACTCATCTGATGTCAAACTCCTTGAAATTTTTTTCCAGCCAGAGTTTTATTTTGTTGCCCCACACAAATAATAATTTTTCTTAGGCGAGGGCAAAGGTGAAAAGGAAAATTGAAAAAAAAAATTAATGATATAAAGTGAAATGAATATACTGAGAGAAAAGGGGAAACAATACCTATTAAAAATGCATTCTGCCAATCTCAGTTACTCCAGAGACTGAGACTGGATGACTGCAAGTTCAGGGCCAGCCAGGGCAACTTAGGGAGACCCTATCCCAAAATGAAAAGAAAATAATAAAAAGATACAGTCCATAGAGGGGAAAGATATTCAGATAAAACTGCTGGATCCATTGATGGCAAAACACCAGATAAAAATATCTGAACTCATCTTGGAAATGTGTATTTAATGACAGCTCAAAAAAGGAGGACCCCCAAAAGGACAGTGACCCTGCTATGAAGGCATTCTGATTAAATATGTCTTACACAAGCAATCTCTTAGTATGACTTCTTAGTAACAGTCAGGAGTTTTACATATGCCACAGGATTTCATGAAGTAAAGTCCAGTATCCACTGCTACTTCCTGAAAATACCATACCCCCACTTGTTTCTGATTTTGTTGGTTTGTTAAAACCAATCTAACATTAACAAGAAGAAAAATCATTATCGAGATCCAAAAGTCTCTGTGTCCATTGATTGTTTCAATATGCAGAACACTTCTTGAATTTTTCTCTATCTGGTATTTTTATACTTAGCAACCTAGAGAGTTTATTTCTATACTTAGCAACGTGGAGAGTTTATTTTTCCTAAATTTTTTAACCCATCAATAAATGAATGTTCTGTGTTATGTTGTAGGGCTTCTATTCTCCAAATCTTGAACTTCAAAGAAATATTCATTCTCACAGTTCCTTACCAGTTATCTTCCCAATATTCTGCAAACTTTGTAAAAGAAAAATTAAACATAACCTACCTGAAAGAGAAAGAAAAGTAATGGGAAGCACATTAAGCATAAACAGTACAGACTACAGCTCTCATTTTCAGGAACAGTTCTAAAGTATAATCAATACCTTCACCTGGCGCCTCAGGGGTTGACTTTTTCCTCTGGTGTGTGGTATACAATAGTCCTGTGTTAGCTTTCCTGTGAATATAGCTGTGGAATGAAAAGCCCTTGGGCACACATCTTACCCTCCCACCTCTACCCCCGCCAGGCCTCCATTTGGTTGTAACAATCTCATTTCTCCTAGATTGTCAAGATCATTACTATGGTATTTTCCTATTTCCAAAATAGTATCATAAATCCAGAATGACCATGAAGCAGTCTCAACTCAAATTTAGAGTAGAGAGAAAATGCATGTGTTCTCCACTCCTGACTTTGCCTTAGGGAAAAGAAACTTCTACTGCCTAATAGATAAGTTCTTTGACCATTCTCTCACTCTTCTTTTTGTATTGGGAAATTTGGGAAAAGAAGTTTTTGACATATGTCAATTCTCAAACTTTAGTATACAACACAACATATATATTAAACTTTTTAAAAAGTCTTGTGTTATTTTGCAAGATACAGGCACATTGCTTTCTTAGGACTTCATAAACCAATTACCTAAAAGAGTAATTTTCACAAGAAATCTAGAATAATAACTTCAAAGCATCATTCCTAATATTTCGGAAACCTTTAGTTTTTGATTATTATTTTCTAAAGCATACAATGATGTGGAAGTGGTTGTGTATATTTTTACTGTGTGAATTTATGTCTAAACACTGAAGAACTACCTTTAAATTATCTAAGACTATACTATGGTCTCTCTTTTTTAAAGAAATGTTATTTTCTAATTCATTTTATTAAATGACAAATTAATTTGGTGTATGTTAACAATTGCCCATGAGAAAATGGATATTTATAGTATACTTCATGTCAAGCTATAAGATCGTTATTTAAGCATGAATATGGTTGATTTCCCTTTGTGGTCTTAAGATAGGTTTTCCTACAATTCAGATATGAATGTTGACTCAAAGAAATACAGGCTCATAATATGCCATCATGATTTAGAATGAATACTTTGAAAATTAAAATAACATCCACATTGCTTAAATTTCCAAATTACTATATTGGATATATGATTGTTAAATTTTAAAGAGAAAGTAATTAAAATGGATAACCTCCAGACGTGGTTAGACTATTTATTTTGAATAAAATCATACAAACCATGATTAAGTGTGTGTTCCTAATAGCTTCTCTGTCTTAGATAAATGGTCTTGAATTTATCATCAAATATTTTACTCTTAACTTTGTTTTCTGATGACTTTTTATTGATTTTTCTCCTGATTTAAATTATATGATATTTTAACCATTTGCTGCCCTAGAAGAAGAAATAAAATTCCATTCTGATCAAGTCATAGCTAGCTCTGTAATGATGAAGCAGATAAATAAACTGCCCCATTTGGTTCCTAACCATGAAACTGACTGATGAACTCAAAGAACCAGGGAAAGCTTTGCCAGTAGCCTTGGTTTTTGTTCCATGGAAATAGGGAAAAATACAAGTGAAGGAGGAATAATGTAGGCTACCTTTATTCTCTATTTCTCTTGGACACATACATGAGGAAATATATTAAAATCCAAATGGCATTCCTTTAGTACTCCCAGATGCTTTTTTGTATTGGTATGTCATGTTTCTCTGGATTTAACCCTTGAAAAATAGTTAAATAATAGTATAATATCATTTCTATTTTAGTCACTTTTAAAATTTTGTCTATTAGTTTTGTATACAATACAACTTCATTAAATTTTGGGGGCAAAAAGGAAGAATTATTTTTTATTGGTGTATATCCATCATAAGAAGCAGCAAGTTTCATTGTGGCATATTTGTATATGCATATAACATAATTTGAGCAGTTTCATTCCCCAGTACCTCCCCTTGGTTTCCCTCAACCATCCTGCTTATCCTCTTCCTCTATCTTAATGGTCTCCTTTCTACTTATATGATATCCCTTTTCTCTTTCTTTTCTTGCCTACCTTCCAAATATGAAAGAGAACTTACAACACTTGTCTTTCTGAGTCTGGCTTATTTTTCTTAACATGATGCTCTTCAGATCCATATATTTTCCTGAAAATGGCAAAATTTCATTCTTCTTTTTGACTGAATAAAACTTCATTGTGTATATATACCAAATTTTCTTTATGCATCCGTCTATCGATGGAATCCTGGACTGGTTCTACAATTTGGCTATTGTGAATTGTGCTTGTGAGTGTACAAATGTATCTCTAAAGTATGCTGGCTTTAATTCTTCTGGATAAATACTGAGAAGCTGTACAGCTGGATCATGTGGTAGTTCAATTTTTAGTTTTTTAGAAACCTCCATATGATTTTCCATAGTGGTTGGACCAATTTACATTCTCACCAACAATGTATAAGATATCTTTTTTCCCCCACACCCTCACTGGCATGTATTATTTATTGTATTCTTGATTATTTTATCCAGAACAATTAGTCAAAAGAAAGAAAGAAATGGGAAACGAATAGGAAAGGAAGAAGTCAAATTATCCATATGGGCAAGTGATATTATGCTACATTTAGAATACTCTGAAGGCAGCTCAGAAGACTTCTAGATTTGATAAACAAATTCAGAAAGTAGCATGATAAAAAAATCGACATACAAAAATCAATTGCATTTCTATACAGAAAATGAGAAGAAATTAAGGAAATAATTCTATTCACAATGCCTTTTAAAAAGTAAAATACCAGCCAGGCTTGGTGGTGCATGCCTGTAATACCAGCACTTGGGAGGTTGAGGCAGGAGGATTGCAAGTTCAAAGACAGCCTCAGCAACTTAGTGAAGCCCTAAGCAACTCAGTGAGATCCTGTCTCTAAATAAAATACAAAATAGGGCTGGGGATGTGGCTCAGTGGTCGAGTGCCCTGGGTTCAATCCCCAATACCAAAAAAAAAAAAAAGTAAAATTCCTAGGAATAATCCTAAGTAAGGAGGAAAGACCTCTACAAAGAAAATTATCTAACACTGAAAAAAGAAATTGAAAAGACACTAGAACATGGAAAGATTTCCAATGTTCATGGATAGGTGGAATTGATATGATTAAAATGTCCACACTACCAAAAGTGATCTAAAAATTCAATGCAGTCCCCATCAGAATACCAAAGGTATTCTTCACAAAACTAGAAAAAATCCTAAAATTCATATGGAAGAATAAAACACCCAAAATAAACTTAAGCAAAAAGAACAATGCTGGAAGCATCATAGGACCAGATCCCAAACTATATATATATTATTGAATCATAGTAATAAAAACAGCATGATACTGGCATAAAAGTCGAAGCACAGATCAGTGGAATAGAATACATGATACTGAGACAAACCTACACAGCTTCAGTCATTTGATTCTCAACAAAGGTAGCAAGAAATATATGTAGGAGAATAGACAACCTCTTTGACAAATAGTACTGGGAAAACTGGATATTCATACATAAAAGAATGAAACTAGATCCCTATCTGTTGCCCCAACTAAAACTGGATCCAAGATCAAGGTATAAGATCAGAAATTTGCCAACTGCTAAAGAAAACTGAGGTCAACATTCCAACATATAAGCACAAACAATGACTTTCTGAATAGGACATCTATAGCTTGGGAAATAAAACCAAGAATCAATAAATGGAATGGCATCAAATTGAAAAGCTTCTGCACAGCAAAGGAAACAATTAATATAGACAAAGGAACAGACTATAAAATGGGAGAAAATCTTTGACAGCTACTTTTCTGACAGATTAATACCCAGAATATATAAAGAACTCAAAAACTCAATACCAAAAAAATCAAATAAACCTATTTAATAAATGCACAAATCAAGAAGTGTATTTTCACCTTGTTGTGAAAAAATGTTCAGCATCTTTGGCTATCAGGGAAATGCAAATCAAAACTAAATTGAGATTCTATTTCATTCCAGTTACAACAGCAATCATCAAGAAAGAATAATTCTATCTGATCAATTTTTAATTTTCTGATTACTCTTATAGGGGAAAACATTGTTTATAATATTATGTTATGAAGCTCTCTAGATGCCATTTTCCATGCACCAAGCCAAAAATCTGAGTTAAAACATAGACAAAAGTATTTCATGGGGCAGTGGTAGAATGGAAAATGGCAAAAAGGGAGTGGAAAAAAAATGGGCTTTGAGTGGAGACAGAACTGCAGTTGGATGTGGATTCTTTCACCTTGTATCCTGGCTTCCAATTTATTCAACATTCATAAGCCACACATTTCTCATCTCCAAAATGAAAATAATAATACCCACTCAATGAGGTTGTTAAAATGTGTAAGTCTAGACACCAACACATATGGTATATTACTAGAGATTCCATTGGTATTGTTTTAGTCAGATTTTTCACAGCGGTGACTAAAAGACTTGACGAAAACAATTTTATTTTGTTTTATTTTTTTAAATTTAAATTTATTTATTTTGATTCATTGTACACAAATGGAGTACGGCTGTTGTTTCTCTGGTTGTACACAAAGTAGAGTCACACCATCTGTGCATTCATACAGGTACACAGGGCAATGATGTCTGTCTCATTCTATTATTATTCTTACTCCCCCACCCCGACCCCACCCTTCCCTTCCCTCTATGCTGTCTATCCTTCCTCCATTCTTGCCTCCCTTCCACCCCACATTATGCATCATCATTCACTTATCAGAGAGATCATTCAACCTTTGGATTTTGGGGATTGGCTAATCTCACTTAGCATCACAGTCTCCAACCTCATCCATTTACCTGCAAATGCCACAGTTTTATTCTTCTTTATGGCTGAATAATATTCCATTGTGTATATATACCACAGTTTCTTTATCCATTCATCTACTGAAGGGCATCTAGGATGGGTTCCACAATCTAGCTATTGTGAATTGAGCAGCTATGAACATTGATGTGGCTGCATCACTGTAGTAATCTGATTTTAAGTCCTTTGGGTATAGGCCAAGGAGTGGGATAGCTGGGTCTTGGAATGGTGGACCCATTCCAAGTTTTCTAAGGAATCTCCACACTGCTTTCCAGAGTGGTTGGCCAACTTGCACTCCCACCAGCAATGTATGAGTGTACCCTTTTCCCCACATCCTCGTCAGCACCTGTTGTTGCCTGTATTCTTAATAAAAGACATTCTAATTGGGGTAAGATGAAATCTTAAGGTGGTTTTAATTTGCATTTCTCTTATAACTAGAGATGTTGAACATTTTTTCATAAATCTGTGACAGGTAGATCAATGATACAGAATAGAGGACACAGAGACAAACCCACATAAATACAGATATCTCATACTTGACAAAGGAGGCAAAAACATGCAATGGAGAAAAGACAGCCTCTTCAACAAATGGTGCTGGGAAAACTGGAAATCCATATGCAGCAAATTGAAACTAAACCCATATCTCTCACACTGTACAAAACTCAACTCAAAATGGATCAAGGACCTAGGAATTAGACCAGAGACTCTGCACCTAATAGAAGAGAAAATAGGTCCAAATCTTCATCATGTTGGCCTAGGACCAGATTTCCTTAATATGACTCCCAAAGTACAAGAAATAAAAGCAAGAATCAATGATTGGGATAGAATCAAACTAAAAAGCTTTTTCTCAGCAAAAGAAAAAATCAACAATGTGAAGAGAAAGTCTTCAGAGTGGGAGAAAATCTTTGCCACACACACTTCAGATAGAGCACTAATCTCCAGAATCTACAAAGTACTCAAAAATCTTTACACCAAGAACATTAATAACCCAATCAAATGGGCCAAGGAAATGAACAGACACTTTACAGAAGAAGATCTACAAGACAAAAACAATTTTAGAAGAGGAAAAGATTAGGGGCTCACAGTTTCAGAGGTCTTAGTTCATAGACAGCTGGCTCCATTCCTTGGGACTCAAGGTGAGGTAGAACAACATGAAGAAGGAAGCAGCTTACATGATGATCAGGAAGAAGAGAGACAGACTCCACTTACCAGATACAAAATATATACCAAAGGCATGCCCCTGAGGACTCACCTCATCCAGCCACACCCTACCCACATGAATCCCATCCGGGGACTGATTCACTGAGTTAAGACTCTTATAACCCAATCATTTCTCCTCTAGACCTTCTTGCATTGTTTCACACATGAGCTTTTGGGGGACACCTCACATCCAAACTACAACATTCTGACCCATCTCCCAAAAGCTTATGACCATCTCACAATGAGAAATAAATTTACTCCATTTCTAAGAATCCCCAGAGTATCATGAATTCCTGTAAAAGAAAAAGTGGTTTATAAGTATCCAATATAAAAAGGTACAGAGTAAAAATTTGCATTCACAAAAATAGGGGCATATAAAGAAGACCAAAAACCAACTGGGCAAACAAGTCCTGTAACTCCACATTTGGCATCTGGGGTACATGGCATGGTGGTAGTCTATTCAAAGGGTTTATGTAGCTCCACCCCTGTGTCCTTGTTGGTTGTAGCCCAGGTGGCCTTTCTGGTGGCTTGTCTTTGCTCAATTCCTGCAACTTTTGTAGGATGATGACCCATGTTACTGGTATTTTTTAATCTTGGGGTCTTCACTGCAGCTTTGGCTTCTTCCTCACATCTCCATGCTTTGCCCTCTTGGGGGCTGCCTCATCCTGCTGCATTTTGCCTGTTCTTCCAGGCCTTCCTTTGAAATTTTGGTGGAAGCCTATCTGACCCCCAACTCCAACATCCTGCATTCCTGCAGAACCAGCACCTTGTATTTGATGCCAAGGTCTGCTACCATCTTGAGCAGTAACCAAGCCTTCAGGGATCCTGACTGCAGCAGCCTCTGAGTATCTGGGTAGCTGAGCTTGTTAAAAAAACTTCCTAGGTCCCCTTGTGCAAGAAGGGTACCCCACTGATCTCTTCTCAAGAGAATTTTAACTTTACTTCCTTGAATCTGAGATGGATAGGCTCTTACCAATTCCTGGGATGCCCTCAAGCTATCTTTATTATTGTCTCTGGGAAAGTCCTTAGCATTTCTTTAGTGGCAGTAATTTATTTAACAATTTCAACTTTCTTAGCCCCAGTTTTACTCTACATTTCAAGCCCAAGCTTTTCAAATCTTTCTGCTCTGCTTTCTGCTCCTGCTTATCAAAATAAATTTGGCTAAAAACCACCAACTATATCCATGCCACCACCTGAATGCTATGCTGTCTACAAATTTCTTATGCAAGATTAAGATCAGCCTCACAGAAAGTCTCAGGCACAGACAAAATGCAGACAACTTCTCAGCCAGAAAACACAAATGGCCTGTAGTCCAACTGCCAAGAGTGTCCTCCTTTTCCTCTAAACCCTCTTGAGCCCAGTCTTCACTGTCCATGGTCCTATTAGCATTCTGGTTTTCTGAGTTCCTACCAGAATTGGCCATTAAGCTCTGCTTACAACAACCTAAAGTATCCCAGCTTGCACAGCTAAACATCTTAAAATTCCTCCCACCAATTCCAATAAAGCTCCAAATGCTTATGAACCACATGGTGAGGTTAGTCACAGCAATAACCCCACTTTTTGGTACCAATTTCTGTTTTAGTCAACTTTTTTGCTGCTGTGACTGAAAGACCTGACAAGAACAATTTTAGAGGAGGAAAAATTTATTTAGGGACTCACAGTTTCAGAGGTCTCAGTCCATAGAGAGTCACTCCATTCCTCCAGGCTTGACGTGAGACAGAACAACATTGCAGAAGACGACAGTGGAGGGAAGCAGCTCACATGAGGATCAGGAAGAAGAGAGACTCTACTCACCAGATACAAAATAAATGCCATAGGCACACCCCCAATGCCTACCTCCTTCAGCACCCTACCCACCTTCAGTTACATTCAGTTAATCCTATCAGGGAGATAATTCACCAAATGGGTTAAGACTCTCATAACCAAATAATTTCTCCTCTAAACCATCTTGCATTGTCTCACATCTAAGCTTTCAGAGGACATCTCAACAGGTATCAAAATACTCCTTGCTCCTTTACCCTCCAAATTGTCTTTAATTAAATACATTTTCAGTGAACTATTATTGATGCCAGCAAAAACAAACTACAAAAGGTATAGAGATGATAAGACTTCTTCTATGTAAGTCATTTTAAAATACTAAACAAATGGATGTCATATTCTAACCTAAGACAGTTTTGCCGAGTGTTTTTACCACTTGAGAAAACATATCTCCTAACACTTTACTTCATTAACCAAACTTAACAGGATACAGCTTCCCTAATCCTCCTGTGCAGTGTGGTTATTAAAATCCTTGGCAGCTGAATGTGCTGGAGATGAGAATAGATTAACTCAATTATAACCAGTGAAGCATGTGTTATTAGAAAACTACCTCTGATTACTTGGGTTTAGCTTGTCAAGAGTAACAAATGAAAGACTTGACCTTCTATAACTTTTTCCTGCTATTTCACCTATTCTTAAATATTCTCAAAAGTAATTCTTAATGCCCCAGAAAGAAATCTAGACTTAGTCTTTGAATTGCAATATTGAAATGCTCTTAACATTAACTTTGCCAGCCAAAATTTGAGCTATCAGAGGATAAATTCTGCCTAACAATTTTTAATTTGTTTATAAAGATGTTCTGTTAGCAACACTTTACTCTGGGGGGACACAAAGGAAGTCAACTCTATCTAGTGCTCAACAACTACCTCACTGCTCCTTTTATTAAACTGCAAATGAAAAATTGTTTGCTTCATCCTGTAAATTAGAAAGAAGTACTTCTAAACTTGCTTTTAGTTCTAAAATCTTGTGTATCTATTTATATTGTAACTTATTAGGCACCCTACATGGTTTTCCCTAGGAAGGTACAAAATAAGTCACAAAATAAAACCTTTGAAACAGGAGATTAAAATTCAAGTTTCCCTTCAATATCAATCGTTAACTAATGATAATTTGCTCAAGGCAAAAGTAAGTGAATTTTCATTCAGTTTTTTTTAACAATATACATAACTATGCATGAGGGACTGCATTGCAAAGGTAAACAGATAATCACTGTCTCTATCCCACCCAAATCCAAAGTCAAAGATGAGAGATAGGCAATTAATTAATTATAATAAGATTTGGTACAAAGATTTTGAGAGTGACAAAGATTCAAAGTCTTTGAATGTCTCTGGTTCTGGTTTCTGGCTTGGAGAACTGAATGGTAATTACTGTCAACCCCAAAGAGAGCACCCAGAACATCAAGAGATTAGAAGAAAAATGATGAGTTGTTTGGAGTACGTTAGGTTTTAAGTGTCTTTCCTAGAAGAGCTTTAGACAACTTACAACCTTTCTTGAATCCTACTGTTGGTGCTAACCTGGAATCATCTGATAGGATGAAGGGAAGTAGAATCCCCTTCAGGTATTTTTGTTTCAAGTCATTTTATTTACATATATATATATATATATATATATATATATATATATATATATATTTTTATAGACCTCCATCATTTGAGAGAGATGGTGACTGTGTTCCATCACTGGTGGAGGCAGGACGAGTCCCAGACATCAACTTCTTTTACAGATACTACAAAGACAAGGAACATAAAATGTAAGTAAAACACAAGAAATATGTTTTGTGGTTTGGGATACATTTTATTCATTTTGAGAGCAAAGTTCAAAATTCTCCAATTGGAAAGAATATAGCCACAGGATGCTCAAAATCAGTGGTCAGTCTCCTCATTTCTTCTTTGGTTATATGGGTTGAACGAAATATTTGGGTCAAGGTCTGTAATGTGGCTTTTTTTCATTTTGTAGATGGACACAATACCTTTATATTATTTATTTTTTTATGTGATGCTGAGGGCTTCACAAGTGCTAGGCAAGTGCTTTATCACTGAACCACAACCCTGACCCTGTAATGTGGATTCTTATAGCTCTCAACAAGGAAAAGCAAATGAAAGACTTCTTTTTGATTAGGTTGCACTGATCTCAAAAGAACAATACAAATGGACATTGCTATTGGAAAGGAGCCCCAAACTCCTAGATTTTGATAATCACTTAAAACTCAAGCTGAGTTAACACAGGAAAAGATAAAGACACTGTATTTCCTTGATTCTAAGTTCAAATTCTTTCACTGTAAAATGTTAAATGACCTCTGAAATTGGCTTCCTGTTCTGCCATCTTAAATTTGGTATTGTTCTGATGACATCCCAATGTAATTGTTATGTTTATGCACAAACTTGCTAATAGATATTTTGTCAAAATCTGAATAGTTTTGTGCATTTTGGGTATGCATACTGAGTTTAATCACCACAAAATGCCCTCAGACAGTTGTGTTATGGTTTAGCAGTGAATAAAATGTTACCATGCTGGTGCAGTGGTGCATGCTCAGGAGGCTGAGAAATGAGAATCTCAAGTTCAAAGCCAGCCTCAGCAACTTAGTGAGACACTATGCAACTTAGTGAGACTCTGTCTTAAAAAAAAAAAAAAAAAAAAAAAGGACTGGGAATGTGGCTCCATACCCCATATACCCAGGAAGGCTTGGAAACAGAACAGTATAATATCACATAAACATTGTGTCTGGTAATTACAAATTTTTCAAAAAGTGTAATACAAAAGTTCTGAGATAAGAAATATTATATCATTGTTTACCTGACAATGTCTTTTCCTTCTTAGTGGTACATTAAAGAATGTTGCCAGTTACAATCAAGGACATCTTACACTTGAAGAAATGCAATAAGTGAATGTATTTCCAAAGTAAGGCATTGTCTCTTTAAAATGTCAGTTATGTGTCTGTTGAATGTTGATTACATTTAGTCAATTTTTAAAAGTTATTTCAAAAGTGAGAGTCTGGACTTTAAAGAATACTTCTACCTGCCTTTTTAAGGTATTGCATTTTTAGTGCTACGTGATGACTAGAATTCCTAATTATTGGGAAAGTATTTAAAAGAGAAAACAATTTATAAATTACTAAAGTGCTAAAATTTAAAATTTTGACATACTAATACATTCTAGCTAATGATGGCAGGCACTTGTATGGACCTGGAGGAATAACTTCATAAGAATGTGCATACAAAGTGATACAGTAGATTAAGATTCCTCAATAATTTTTCCAGGCATTTCAGAAGAACATTTCTAAATTAAAGTTTGTAATTGAGGAGGGATATAAATTTCAGTAATTCAAGTTTTCTAAATTGGTAGCAGATAATTTATGAATTTAATAACTACTGAACACCTGTTTATGTAAGTAATTACACTGGATTCTGTGGCAGATGCAAACAAATGGGAGAAGTTTTGAACATCAAGGAGCTTATAGTCCTGACAAGGAAATAGGGTGTTTGCACAAATAAAGATGACTCTATATTATAAAGAGTTTCCGAGGTCTCACAAGCCAAGAGCCCTGGCAGCAAAATGATCATATGCCTCTTTATTGTGAAAGAAAGTTGAGGGGATGGGAGAGATCAGGCAATAAAACAGTTATGTAATCTGAGGTGCTACTCTAGAATTTGTAAATGCATTCTTCCTCAAAGGCAACTTCAGTGTACACTTTAGAGTAACTGTATTTTATTCTGGGAAACTGTAAAAGGGAAATAGAAAATATCACTTTTGCTTATGATGCCACAGACTTGAATTTTTTAAACAGAATTTAAACCATACAATTTAAGTGAGATCTCTCCTTTAAAAACTGTGTTACCATTTCAGAATCCAGGCTCAAATAATTTAATCTCATAATGTTTCATAAACAATTTGAAGGTCCTTACTGCAATAAACAATCAACTTTGTGTTAAGAGGCTAATACAATAATTTAGTGCTTTCTTTTTTATGCACTTCAAATAAATACATTTTTTGTATCCAAATCTTCTTTTGATTTTTCTCTGCTATGACTTTTGTACAGACCTCTTCATTTCACTTTCTACCATAATTATTTATTTATGAGATTATCTTTCTAAATACACCGAGATAGAGCAGCCAAGATGGTTGAATAGAAGTACTTTGTATCTGCTATCAAGAAGAGCCAGGGCAACAAAGGAATAATTGCATTTCAAAGACTAGAATGCTGGAAAACAGCAGGGAGGTGACAGGAACCCTAAACAGCACATTCAGAAAGGCAACCTAAAGAAAAGAACAAAGCAAATTTCAACTTTCAACCCAGGAAAGAGGGCAGTGCGGGGTGAAAAGGCAAACTGAAAAGTATCAAGTCAAGTATCAAGCAAGGGAAAGTCCTTAACTGCAGAATTCCATGGTCCTTACAGACTTGTGATCCACTCTGTGGAGCTGGCTGGTTTAAGACTGGCTGCTCTACCCCAAGTAGGAATACATGGGTCTTCCCCAAACTCCAGAATCCAAGTTGCTACAATGGTCACAGCTAGATGTCATCTTGCCTTAGGGGACAGCACCTGGGTCCTGACAGAAGCCTCCAGTCAGTGAGCCCCCTTGGGTAAAAAAGTCCCCCTTAACATTCTGAAGCTTCAGGACCACTGATGGTCTGACTCCCACCCATGCTTGTCCTAGTTGGAATGAGGGAAGTCTCCTCCACAGCCTACAACCTTGGGTTTGTAGCTACTGTTTCAGACTCCCAGCTTCATTGGCATCTATCCATTGGAAGCTAGAAAGGGCTCTAGTCAAATCCTGTAACTCCAGGAATATAGCTACCAGCATCCCCAAACCCCTGGAAATGCCTGTGTTCACCCAGCCAGAACTAGGCCCTGCCAGCCCACTGCCTTGGAACTGCAGCTGCTGGTGCAAAAAGCCTGGACATCACTCAAGCTTGTCCTGGGGAAAAAGGGAAGGACCATCTCTGTCTTAAGTTCTAGGACCATGACTATCAACATCATAAGGCTCACTTTAAGGGAAGATCTCCTCCACATCCTACATCTGTAGAAGCATGGATACCAGTGTCACAAGCCAAAGGCTACCTGCCCGTGCCTAGGGAAGTTCTCCTCCATCACCCAAAGATTAAGGACCATAGCCACTGATGTCAAAATCCCTGGCCCCACTTGTTCTTGTCTATTAAGACCTAGAGAAGCCTAGGTGTTGGCGAGGATGTGGGGAAAAGGGTACACTCATACATTGCTGGTGGGAGTGCAAGTTGGTGCAGCCACTCTGGAAAGCAGTGTGGAGATTCCTTAGAAAACTTGGAATGGATCCACCATTTGACCCTGCTATCCCACTC
>JAJEJO010049877.1:0-67569 GCA_020662805.1 Glaucomys volans
CTTCACTGCTAAGGATGTTACATGCTTGGTTTTGTGATAAATCTCACATACTTTTATTTTTGCACTCATAATTCCTCATTTTTAACATTTTCATTCACACACAGTCCTAATAAAGTCGTGCAGTTTTTCAGATATTGATATGATTTCACATTTTCTTATGCATTGGGAATTTTCTCACCATTGTATAATTTGTTCTTTGTTATTTCCCTTCAAAAACAACCACACATCCTCTTCCCTTCTGGGAGTACTTTCTCTTTAAAGATACGTGTATAATTTATTTTGTTGAAATGAAATAATCTTACTATATTTTTGTTTTTCTCTTTTCAACATGCCATCTTACATTCTCTAAAAGAGAATATAATGAAATTAATAAATACAAATATTTTTACCAGTAGCTTTTTGCCAAAATATTTTATATTAAGCCAGAATTTTCTCCTTTAAAGATTAAAACTGTTATTAACTTTTAAACAAGCTTGTACTACTACTAGATCATAATATGTTTATTCAATTTTATTATTATAATATGTAGTGTCATTTTACCCTTTCTACAAATTCATTTATCTCTTGCTCTTTATTTCCAGGTTTTTATATTTCAACTGTATTCAAAACCCTTTTTTCTCAGTAGGATTTTAAATATCATTGGATATTTGTTTCCCTGATTTTTAAAAGAACTTTTGTGACCATTGACTTTATTGTTTTCCTCATTTATTGATTTCTGCTCTTATCTATATAATTCTCCTTCTTTTGTTGCCTAGGATTTAATTTGATTTTTATCATTTGTTATTAAAATCTTTATTTATTGAATTGATTTAGTTTTTCCTTGTTAGACATGCATTTAATAACATGAATTTCACTCTAAATACTGCTTAACTAAATCTCATAAATTCTAATATGTAATTTTATTTTCATTCATTTCCATATGTTTTTTAATTCCCCCTTAGAATTTCTTTTGAAACACAAGCTAGTAAAAATGAATTGTTCTGTTTTCAAATATTTGGGGAATTCACAGTTGTCATATTCTTTAGTTTGGTTCTGAGTAGAGAATATACTTTGTATGATTTCAATTCTTTTTAAATTTGTTAATATTGTATTATGGCCTATCTTTGTGACTATCCCAATTGTAGTTCAATATAATGCATATTTCACTGATGTTCTATGGATTGTTCTGTAACTGCAAATTAGATGAATTTGGCCTATAGTGCTATTTGGGACCTTCTGTATTTCTGCAGATTTTCCATCTACATTTTCTATCATTTATCTATCATTTATTCAATTCGCCTTCCACTCTGTAGATTTGACTCTTTGTTTTCTCAGTTATATGTTTTTGTTTCATGTGTTTTGAAGCTCTGCTTTTAGGTTTATGCACATTTAGAAATTGTTGTATTTTCCTATTGAATTGCCTCTTAAATCATTATGCAACATTTTAATTCATCCATGAAAATTTTCCTTCTAAATCAATTTTCACATTAATATACTCACTCTATCTTTTTATTTCTTATTTTCATATTTTAAAATTATTAACCAGAAAAGATCTTCCTCAGAAAAATGTTGGTATACAATAAATATTCACATGTAGATTCATATAGGCATAACCACATTCAGGACACAAAACAGTTCTATAATTTCCCTCAAAAGTAAAAAATCCTCTTATGTGTTATTCCTTTGTAGAATTACTCTCCCTCAAAATTTAATTTTATCAGTCACTCAAGTGTTCTTTATTGCTCTAGTTCTGTCCATTAATGAATGTCATGTAAATGGAAGAATAAATATTTGTTGAAATAGGCTTCTTTTACTCAGGAAAATGCTTTTAAGATTCATCCAACTTGTTGTGAGCATCAGCAGTTCACTCCTTATTACACAGCATTATTCCACTGGATGTACCACAGTTCATCCATTCACCCATGGAAGGATATTTTGGCTTGGTTCTAGATTTTGGCAAATATGAATAAAGTTGTTATAAGCATTTATGTGGGAGTTATAAGTTTGTGTTTAAACATAAGTCTATGTTTCTCCCAGGAGTGGCACTGTTGAGTCATATTCTATGTGTTTTTGTAAGAAATTATCCAGTTATTTTCCATAGAGACTGTATCATTTTGTATTCCCAACAGTTATGTATGAGATTTCAAGTTGGTCCTCACTCTTAGTAGTATTTAGTAATGTCAGTGTTTTCTTTTATTTCAATCTTTTTCAAATGTGTATTGTGATATCATAATTTTTATATATGCTTATTTTTAGTTGTCAATGGATCTTTAACTTTTTAATTTATATGCAGTGCTGAGAATTGAACCCAGTGCCTCACAAATGCTAGGCAAGTGCTCTGCCCTGAACTAGAATCCCAGC
Source organism: Glaucomys volans (assembly GCA_020662805.1). Taxonomy (NCBI): domain Eukaryota; kingdom Metazoa; phylum Chordata; class Mammalia; order Rodentia; family Sciuridae; genus Glaucomys; species Glaucomys volans. Next base: position 2,341 of record JAJEJO010049877.1, read on the forward strand.
CCTCATTATGATGTTATTTAAAAGATTTTTAATGACTTATGATGTTGAATACCATTCCATTGGCTATTTTACCATTAATATTTCCCTTTGCTGAAGTGAAAGCTCTTTACATATTCCCTATATAGCATTTATTAGATATAATCAAATGCTTACAGCTTGAATTTTAATTTGGATGAAGTCCAGGTTATCATTTTTAGTCTTATGAATTATTTTTGGTGTTATATTTAAGACCTCTTTGCCTAAATTCACATCATAAAAGCATTCTCATATGATTTCTTTTAAAACTATTTATAATGTTTCATTTATACTTTAATTATATCATCTATTTGTTTGAAGTAGTTCTTTGGGTAGAAATTTTTTTAGATATATGAATATCTAGTAATTCCAATACAATTTTTTGAAATGACCAATGTTCTAAAATGAATTGTCTTAGTCCTTTGTAAAGACTCTATTGGTTATAATTCTATGGATCTGTTACTGGACTCTCTATTCAGTTTGTGTGATCTATACATCTACCCCTAAGCCAATGTTACACTTTATTGACTACTATAGCCTTAAAGTAAATCTTAAAATCTGATAGTGTGATTCTTCCAACATTATTCTACATTTTCAGGACTGTTATGGCTATTCTGGTTTCTTTTGCCCTTCCATACATTTTTGAATCATCTTGTCTATGTTATAAGAATTCCTGCTGGGATTTTGTTTGGCATTGTTTTTATTCTCTGTAGCAATTTGATGAGAAATGACCTTTTTACTATGATGAATATTTAAGTCCACAGAAAATTATGTTCCTCTGTTTATTAGGTGTTCTTTTATTTCTTTCATCAGCTAGTTTTCAGCATGAAGATCCTATACATTTTTACTGGTGCATTACAATTATACATAATATTGGGATTCATTATGCCTGTGTGTGTGTTTTTAGATTTATATATATTTTGTTTTGGGGTGCAATGGAAATGGTACTTTTAAAATTTTCATTTCCATATTTTGGTATGATTTGGGAAAATGTTTAGTTTTTGTATATTGAATTTGTGTCCTGCTGCCTTGTCAAGCTCATTGTTAGTTCTATGATGTTTTGGGAGTTTCTTGGAAGTTTATATAGACAACTATGTGGCAGAATGAGGATAGTACCATGTATTTCAGTCAAACCTATTTGCTTACAATTTATTCTTATTCTTCTTTCTGTGTTGTAATGCTAAGTATTCCACAAAAATCTTCAATATAAGTGATGAGAGTGGATATCCTTGCCATATCTTGGTCTTAGGCAGAATACATTCTATCTTTCACTATAGAGTTTGATAGTATTTTGTAGATGCCCTTTATCAGGTTAAATAGTTTTCATTTTCTGAGTTTTCTCACAAATGGGAGTTGTATAATGTCAAGGACTTTTCCTTCTTCAGGTGAAATGATCAAATTATCTATTTTTATTATGGTGCTTACACTGATAGTGAAATATTGCAATCCTCTGATACACTGCTTGATCATGGTATATTATCCTTTTTATTTATTTATTGCATTTGATAATATTTTGGAGGAGATAATTTTATTGTGTTCACAAAACCTGTTGGTCTGCAATTTTCCTTTCTTTGTAGTGTCTTGACTAATTTTCATAGAAGGGTAATACTAACCTCATAAAATGAGTTAGAAAATGTTCCTTCCTCTATTTTCTTAAAGAGATTTTTGTATAATTGATGTTAATTCTATTTAAACATTTGTGAGAGAGATCTCCAGTTGGCATCAGTTAATAGTTTCAGTATATTTGAGGCTTTTCATTGTATTTGGGGTGAGATTTGGTAGTACCTGATTTTTGTGGAAATATTCAATTTAATATAAGTTCTTTAAGTTATATAAATAAATCTGTTCTTCTTATTTCTTTTCCCCTTCTTATTTTACAGTATCTGCAATGATACTCCCCATTTAATTCCTGATATTGGTGATTTGTGTCTTCTTTCTTACTTTGTCTCTCTAAAATTTTATTAATTTTATTGATCTTTCAAATAACAAACTTTTTGGTTCCTTTCTTTTCTCTATTTTCCAAATCCATTTATTTCTTTTCAAAATGTTTCCATTTACTTTATATTTACATAATAGTGTAGTTCATTTTGACACATTCATGGATAAATATAACAAGATTTGCTCCATTTCAATCACCAATACTTCCTTTTCCCCTTACATCCTCCCTCCCCAGATCCTTTCCTCTAAGAATTCCTTCCATTTATGTATTGCTTTTAAAAATTGGTACATTCTAGTAATACATAAAAATGGAATTCATTGTGATATACTCATACACATACATAGCATAATTTGGTCAATTTCATTCCACAGTTTTCTCCCCTTTCCAATTCCGCCTCCCTCCCACTTGACCTTCTTCATCTACTCCAGACTCTAAGACAAGAGTGTAATGTTTCCTCTCATATGCAGAAGCTAGCAAAACATATGGAATTAAAAAAGGGGATTCATGGAAATAGAAGGGAAATCACTTCGTTATTTCTATTCTTATCTTTTTATTTCCTTTCTTCTCTCTGCTTTGGGTTAATTTTTTCACGATTCTTTATTCCATTAAAGTGGGAGCGTGGACTATTGAATTGAAAGCTGTATTCATTCCTAATCTAAGCACTAAATACTCTACTATTCCTTTAAACATGACTATAGTTCCATCCACAAATTCTATCATGTTGCTTTTTAAAATTTACTTATTTTATTGAATTTTGTATTTCCTGAAAATATTCTCTTTGACCCATTACTGGGGTCACTAACATGAGATAATTTGGGATGCAGTTACTGAAGATTGAATTGAGTTGTATCCTCGGTCCTTTTATTAAAATTATTTTTATTTTGAAATAGGATCTCACTATAGCCATTGCTGGGGCTGGCCTCAAACTTGTAATCCTCTGGCCTCACCCTCCCAAATTGCTGGGATTACAGGTATGTGCCACCACATCTGGCCAAGAGGATTTTGTAAAAGGGTAATGTTAAATTTCCATATGTATTGAAATTTGTCTTTTTAATTTCTACATTGATTACACTATGTTCAGAAAATATATTGTGGATTATTTCAATTTTAAAATAATTTTGTGATGTTTGCTTTATGATCTAGGATATGTGTTGGTGAATGTCCTATATGTACTTGAAAAAATATATGTATTTTGCTGTTGTTAGGTGCTGTGATGTTTGGATCATCAATTTTTGTGAATCATCCAGAGACCTGAAACATCTCACCATAGTGACCTTACTTTCAGTTCTGATTTGCTTTCATGGTTCTCCTTCTGTCACTTAATTTTAAATAAACTTTTTATTTGGAAGAGTTTAATGCTTACAGATAAGTTGTGAAGGTAGTATAGTTCCTTTATACCCACACCAGCTTGCTTTATTATTAAATTATATATTCTGATGATTCATTCACCATAAATTACAAACTAAAATTTCCTTAGTTTTTACCTAATTCCCTTTTTATGTTTCAGGACCTCATTGATGTATCATATTCTATTTAGTTGCCTTGTTCTCTTTAGTTTTTCTATTGTAACAATTTCTGAGACTTTTGAAACTTGCCTTTTTTTAAGAAAAAATACCATGGAAGTGTTGAGGAGTACTAGTCAGGTATGTTTTAGACTGTCCCTCAATTAGGATTTATCTGATTTGGGAGAGGGGATGTTGGGGCTTTATCCCAGGACCTTGTGCATGTTAAGCAAGTGATCTACCACTGAGCTATATGCCCAACCTTAGTTTTAGACAGAAACCATGATTATGCGGTAGGAAGATCAGAAAGGTGATCTGTATGATCAAGCCTGTATGGTACCTGCACAAGGAGATGAAGAGTGCCAGATATATATTCTGAATCACAATTTTCCCCTTCTTTCAACAATTAAAATATATCATTCTTTTGTCTTATGCTGCTATTTTTAAAAAAAGGCTAAGTTCAAAAGATCACCTACTATATGTGAATCTACTATAATGCTTACTTTGTCTCATCTGTATGTAATGTTTTGTTATTTTTGATTTCAAGATTTTGTAATTATCTTATTTTTCAGTTTGAGTATTATGTGTTCTTTTTTCCCATTTGTTGTTCTCTAAGCTAAATGGATCTTCTAATTTTTGTATTTCATTAATTTTGGAAATTTCTTGATCATCATCTTTTCAAATATATCTTCTACTCTGAACTCTTCTCATTCTGTCTCTTCTAGAACTCCAAAACCCATTTGTTGAGACCATTTATTTTTGTCCTACCACTCTTGAATACTTTATTTTGATTCTTTTTTAATTTGTTCTAATTAGTTGCACATAACAGCAGAATGCATTTATACATTTTGATAGATCCTACATAAATGGAATGCAAGCTCTCATTTTTCTGATTATATATATAGTAGGATGACATTGGTCATGCAGTCATATATGTACATGAGGTAATAATGTCTATTTCATTCTACTATAATTCCTATGCCCATACCCCCTCCCCTCCCTTCATTACCCTCCACCTAATATAAGGTAACTACTCTTCCCTATCTGCTGACCATCCCCCTCCACTTATTATGAATCAGCATCTGCAGATCAGAGAAAACATTAGGCCTTTGGTTTTTTGGGGGTTGGCTTATTTTGCTTAGCGTGATTTTCTATGACTCCATCCATTTACCAAAAATGCCATAATTTTATTCTTCTTTAAAGCTGAGTAATATTCCACCATATATATACATCACATCTTCTTTATCCATTCATCTGTTGAAGGGCATCTAGGTTGGTTCCATGTTTTAGCTATGGTGAATTGAGCTGCTATAAACATTGATGTGGATGCATCCCTGCAGCATGTTGATTTTAAGTCCTTTGTGTATAAATCAAGGAGTGGGATTGCTGGGTCAAATGGTGGTTCCATTCCAAGTTTTCTTAGGAATCTCCATACTGCTTTCCATAATTTCTGCACCATTTTGCATTCCCACCAGCAGTGTATGAATGTATCTTTTCCCCCACAAATATTTATTGTTGCTTGTATTCTTTATAATTGTCATTCTGATTGGAGTGAGATGAAATCTTAGAGTAGTTTTGATTTGCATTTTTTAAATTAGAGATGTTGAATATTTTCTCTTATATTTGTTGATTGATTGTACATCTTCTGTGAAGTGTCTGTTCAGTTCCTTAGCTCATTTATTGATTGGATTATTTGGGGGTGTTTTTGGTGTTGAATTTTTGAGTTCTTTATATATCCTAGAGATTAATGCTTTATCTGAGGTGCATGTGGCAAAGATTTTCTCCCAATCTGTAGCTTCTCTTAATTTGCTGAGAAGAAGCTTTGTAGTCACAGGATCCCTGTTCTAGTGCTTAAGTCTTTGATCCACTGTGAGTTGAGTTTCATGGAAGGTGAGAGATAAAGGTTTAATTTCATTTTGTTACATGTTGCTTTCCATTTTTTCCCAGTACCATCTGTTGAATAGGCAATCTTTTTCCACTAAATGTTTTTAGCACCTTTGTCTACTATGAGATACCTGTATTTATGTGAGTTTGTCTCTGTGTCTTCTATTCTTTACCATTGGTCTATGTGTCTATTTTGGTGCCAATAGCATGCTGTTTTTATTACTATAGCTCTGTAGTATAGTTTGAGGTCTGCTATTGTGATGCCTCCTGCTTCAATTTTTGTTAAGGATTTCTTTAGCTATTCTGGGTCTCTTATTTTTCAACATGAATGTCATGATTTGCTTTTTCTAGTTCTATGAAGAATGTCATTGGTATTTTAATAGGAATTGCACTAAATTTGTCTAACTATTGTTGGTAGTATGACCATTTTGACAATATTAATTCTGCCTATCCAGGAACATGGGAGTTCTTTCCATCTTCTAAGGTCTTCCATTTCTTTTTTCAATGTTCTGTAGTTTTCATTTTAGAGGTCTTTCACCTCTTTTGTTTGATTGATTCCCAAGAATTTTTTGAGACATTGTGACTGGGGTAGTATTTTTTTTCTCTTTCAGTGGATTCATTAATGATGTATAGGAATGTGTTTGATTTATGGGTATTGATTTTATATCCTGCTACTTTGCTGAATTCATTTATTAGTTCTAGAATTTTTTGATGGATTTTTTGGATCTTCTAAATATAGAATCATGTCATAGGCAATAGTGATACTTTGAGTTCTTCTTTATGTATTTGTATACCTTTAATTTCTTTCTTCTCTCTAATTGCTCAGGCTAGAGTTTCAAGGACAGTGTTGAATAAAAGTGGTGAAAGAGGGCATCCTTGTCTTGTTCCAGTTTTTAGAGGTAATGTTTTCAATTTTTCTCCATTTAGAATGAAGTAGGCCTTGGATTTAGTATATATGGCCTTTACTATGTTGAAGTATGTTCCTACTATCCCTAGTGTTTCTAGTGTTTTGAACATAAAGGTGTGCTGTATTTTGTCAAATGCTTTTTCTGCATGTATTGAGATGATCATATGATTCTTGCTTTTAAGTTTATTAATATGATGAATTATACTTTTTCTGGAATTTTATTGAGAATTTTTCCATCTATATTCATCAAGGATATTGGTCTGAAGTTTTCTTTCCTTGATGTGAATTTTTCAGTTTTGATATCAGGATGATATTACCCACATACAATGAGTTTGGAAGGGTTCTCTCCTTTTCTATTTCATGGAATACTTTGATGAGTATAGGTGTTAATTCTTCTTTGAAAGCCTTGTAGAACTCAGCTAAGAATCTGTCTTGTCTGAGGCTTTTCTTGATTGGTAGGCTTTTAATGGTGTTTTCTATTTCATTTCTTGAAGTTATTCTGTTTAAATCGTGTATTAACTCCTGATTCAGTTTAGGTAGGTCCTATGTCTCTAGAAATTTGTCAATGACTTGAATATTTTCTATTTTATTGGAATATAAATTTTCAAAATAGTTTCTGATTATCTTCTCCATTTCAGTTGTGTCCAATATGGTATTTCCTTTTTCATCATGTATTTTAGTAATTTGTGTTTTCTCTCTTTTTTTCTCTTTGTTAGTGTGGCTAGGGGTTTATCAATTTCATTTATTATTTCAAAGAATCAGCTTTTTATTTTGTCACTTTTTTCAATTGGTTCTTTCATTTCAATTTCATTGATTTTAGCTGATTTTAATTATTTCCTGTCTTCTACTGTTTTTGGTGTTGTTCTTTTTCTAGGGCTTTGAGATGTAATGTTAAGTCATTTATTTGTTGACTTTTAATTCTTTCAATAAATGAGCTCAATGCAATGAACTTTCCTCTTAGTACTGCCTTCATAATGTCCCAGAGATTTTTGTATGTTGTATTGGTATTATTATGTACCCCTAAGTATTTTTTCATTTCATCCTTTATTTCTTCTACTGTCCATTCATCCTTCAATAGTGTATTATTTAGCTTGTATTATTTAGCTTGTATTTTTTATTTTATCATTGATTTCTAGTTTCTGTCCATTATGATCTGATAGAATGCAGGGCATTATCTGCATTTCTTTTTGGTATTTACTAAGAGTTGCTTTGTGGCATAAGATATGGTCTAATTTAGAGAAGGATCCATGTGCTACCAACAAAAAAGTGTATTCACTCGTTGATGGATGAAATATTCCATACATGTCTGTTAAGTCAAAATTAGTCATTGCGTTATTTATTTCTATAGTTTATTTATTTTTTGTTTCAAAGATCTGTCCAGTAGTGAGAGAGATGTGTTAACGTCACCCAGTATTATTTTGTTGTGCTCTATTTGATTCTTGAAATTGAGAAGGGTTTGTTTGACATATATAGTTGCTCCATTATTTGAGACATAAATATTCACAATTGTTATGTTTTGCTGATGTATAATTCCCTTCAGTAGAATGAAATGACCTTCTTTGTTCCTTATGATTAACTTTGGCTTGAAGTTCACTTTATCTGATATGAGGAAGGAAACTCTTATTTGTTTACACAGTCCATGTGAGTAATATGTTTTTTCCCATCCTTTCACCTTCAGTATGTGAATGTCTTTGCCTATGAGGTGAGTCTGTTGGAGACAGCATATTGTTGGGTCTCGTTTTTTAATCCAATATGCAAATATATGTCTTTTGACTATGAGTATAGGACATTAATATTCAAAGTTCTGAGAGATATGATTTGTATTCCTGATCATTTTGGTTTATTTCTGGCTTTTAATTTGAATTAGTTTCTCCCTTGATTGACTATTCCTTTAGTGTAGTTCCTCCCTTTGCTGGTTTTCACTTTTTTTTCATTTCATCCTCATGGAATATTTTGCTGAGAATGTTCTGTAGTGTAGACTTTCTAATTATAAATTCTTTTAACTTTTTTATCATGGAAGGTTTTAATTTCATCTTCATATCTGAAGCTTAATTTTGCTGCATATGGGATTCTTGGTTGGCATCCATTTTCTTTTAGAGCTTGGTATATGTTATTCCACAACCTCCTAGCTTTGAGGGTCTGCATTGACAAATCAGCTGGGATCTGAACAGGTTTTCCCCTATACATAATTTGTTTTTTTTTCTCTCACAACCTTTATGATTTTATGCTTATTCCGTATTCTAATCATTTTCACTATAATGTGTGTTGGTGTGGGTCTGTTGTAATTTTGTACAATTGGTGTCCTGTAAGCCTCCTGTATTTGATTTTCCATTTCATTCTTTAGGTTTGGGAAATTTTCTGATGTTATGTTATTGAAAAGACTGTGCATTCCTTTGCAGCAAGAAGGCCCCCACTTTCATAGGAGACTTCTCAGCCTCTAGAACCATGAGAAAAAAATTTATTTTCTTTGTAACTTACCCAGTCTCAGGTACACTGTTTTAGCAGCATGAAACAGACTAAGACAGGGAAATTATGCATAGTTATATGAAAATTCATGTACATTTACCACAGAAATTGGGATATAGTGTGGTCATTTATTCAAATACAATGAATTATGCCTTACTGCTTTTCAGGTGGTTATAGAAATTTACACTCCCACCAGTGGAATATAAGTATTGAGTATTCCTGTCAATTTATATTCAAATCAGCAATTGGTTTACAGAATTATTTTAATTTTATCAGTTATAGTGGATAAGTTGTAGTGTCTCCAAGGGGTACAAATTTACACTCCTAAGCTTAACAAATACCTTGATCACTGTATTAAGTGCTTATTAGTTATTTGCACATCTTCCTTTATGAAATAAAGGGCTGAGTCTCTAGCCCACTTTTACATCATACTGTCATTTTACTATTGATTTGTAGGAGTTAATTATATATTCTAGATAGGATCTTTGGTTCATTTGCTGTGTTACAAATGTGTTCAGACACCGTGTGACTTGCCTTTTCTTACATATAAAATAATAACTAAAGCACTTCATTTTAATGCAGTCCCATCTATCAAAGTTTTCATTTATTATTAGTGCTTTACTGTTCATTTTGTTTAGTGATTACCTATTCGACAATCACAAAAATATTCATGTCTATTATCTTCTACAAGTTTTACTGATTTGCTTTTTTATTTAAACTTAAGATCCACGTTGAAATAGATTTTTGTGTAGGTAGTGGGGTAAAGGTCAAATTTTTTTCCATATCGCTTTTCATTGTTTTGAAAATGAAAATATGTCCCGGTGAGGTTTGTTGAATGAATCATCCATTCACTACTGTTCAGCCATGCCCCCCTTGGTCATAAAACATGTACAACAAATATATGGGTCTGTTTCCGTGGTCCCCATTGGGATCTATTGGTTTATTTTAGTTGAAGTAGCACAATAATGTCTTAATTCTAATTCTATAAGTTTCCAAGCAACCTTTGCTTTGACAATAAGATTTTAGATTAAACATCAAAAGCAAGATCCACAAAGGAAAAGGATGATGAGTTGGACTTGATTAAAATTATAATATTCTGCTATGAAATACATTGTTAATTGAATGAAACTATAAGCCATAGTCTGGGAGAAAATATTTTTAGAACACATATGTGATAATGAACTTTTATCCAAAACATGAGGAAGAATATTTTAGGTTTAGATATAAGCAACATACAACCCAATCAAAAATAGACAGAAGGGGCTGGGATTGTGGCTCAGTGGTAGAGTGCTCACCTAGCACGTGTGAGGCACTGGGTTTGATCCTCAGCACCACAAAAACAGCAATAAAATAGAAAAAGAGAAAAAAACCGAGTAGATACTCTGCCAAGGAAGAAATACAGATGTGGAATAAGCACATGAAAAGATGCTTACTTTTCATTAAGGAACTGAAAATTAGAACAATGTGATACCTGTGCACATCTAGTAAAATGTTTATGATCCCCAAATTAATAATATTAGTAATAATAGTAATATTAATAATAAATGCTGACAAAGATTAAGACTAAAAAGAAATTTCCTTCATTGTCTATGAAATGTAAAATGGTGCAGCCTCTTTGGAAGATAGTTTAATAGTTTCTTAAAAAGCTAAAATAGTCTTGCAAGACTGAATATATGCTACTCAACGATCATGGTCCTAATTATTTATCCCACTTATCTGAGAATTTATGTTCACACAATAATATGCACATGAATGTACATAGCAGCTTTATTCATAATAACAATTGGAAACAACAGTGATGCCTTTCAGTGGATGAAAGCATAAGTAAACTGTAGTATACCAATGCATTGGAATTTTTGAACTATTAAAAGATATCAACTCCTAAGCTATGAACAGACCTGGATATATGTTAAATATTTATTTCTAAGTGAAAGTGTCCAGTATGAAAAGATGAAAAAATGTATGATTTAAATGACATGAAATTCAAGAAAAGATACAGCTATAGAGAGAGTAAAGAGATCAGTGATTGTTGGAGTTTTGGAGGATGGAAAGAGGGATGAATATCAGATGCACAGAAGATTGTTTAGGGAGGCAAAACTGTTTGGTATGGCACCTTAATGGTAAATTCATGATATTAATGCATTTGTGACAGATAATAAAACTTTATAATACATAGAGTAAACCTCAATAGTTGAAAAAAATTTAAAAAGTATCTAGGCACCTTACCCCAGAATGAGTTCCAATGCTTCAGCTATGCTTTTAAGGGATACTGCCTAGTGCCCACTAATGTCCCATGTTGTTCAATGTGGTCCTTACCAGTCTCTTCTATTTAGTTTGTGGATCTATGGAGAAAAGGCTTAATTTCCTTCACAGTGCCTACAATTCTCTAGCATGCTCAAAGGGTGAAAGTCTTGAAAGTTTTTCACATAACTTGCCTCAAAGTTCAGTGCTAAGTCACATGTATCACTGATGATGCTCAGCAAAAGTCAAACAAACTAACAGAATCACAAGCTCAATATCTGATCACCCAGATTCTGAGTTCCAGATCCTTGCTTCCTCTGACCCTAACCCCTGAACATCCTGATAATGTAGGTCTTATCATTCCTATTGCTTCAGGAAATAGCTATATTTCTAACACATTTTAAACTTTGTTTTATCTGTGCTGTGTCAGACGGGATATATGTAGCACAATGGACAATGGACAATCTCCCTACTTTTATTTTTCTCTCTCTGCTTTAGCAGAAAAAAATAAGCCCACCACCCAAACAGGTTTTAAAAACATTTTTACTATGCATTTCTAATTTATTACTTTATTAGTACTTGTTCACTGCCTGCACTTTCCCCCTTTTTTTTTTTTTGCCAGTCAGTTGGAAAGCCCATATACATATGAGAACTTTGTATCTGACGAGCAGGCTGTAACTCAACACGGCCACTCACAAAAGTCTCCTTAGTCTTGTGACTTATCTCCACAGAGTGAATTAATAACCTGCTCACTATGTCTCTGCACCTCAATTCATCTATCAACTCAAAATCTCCTTTGTACTTCATTTAAAATTTGTTTTAGTGAAATATAACCTACTTCCAAAAATTGCATACCTATTATTCAATTATATTACAGAGTGAATACACTAATGTAGCACTCTCTTGTATGAAGAAACAGCATTTCCAAGACCCCCATCCTCATCTTCCTTTACAATTGTTGATTCTCTTTCCATCTCAAGAGAAACTATGATTGTGTCTTATAACATGATTGCCTTTTGTTTTTAAGCTACATGTAAAAAGAACCATACAATATGGATCATTCACATTTAGCTTTTATTACTAATGTTTATGTTTTGAGATTCACCTATGTTGTTGGTTATAGTTGAGAATCATTAATTTTCATTGCTGTTCCATATTACATATTCTTATTACACTCCTAATTAAATTCATCCTGTTATTCATGATGGACATATGGGGGTTAGTTTTAGTCTTTGGCTTTAATGAATAGTGCTGCTTTAAACATTTGTGTGCAAGGCTTTTAGTGCACATGTTCATGGGTGTCTGTTATATATGGTTGCTATTCACAATATGCATATTTTAACTGAAAAAATTACTGCCAAACAATTTTTCTAAAAGTACTTGAATCAACTTATTCTCCCGCCAGCAGTTTATGAGAGTTCTCTTAGCTATACAGACATTTGTTGTCTGCATTTTTATTTATAGTAACTGTGGTGGGTGTGAAGTGGTATCTCATTATGGTTTAATTTGCATTTCCCTGATGACTAATAAGGTTAAGCACCTTTTTATGTGCATATTGCCTGTTTGATATCCTCCTTTGGATGGTGCTTATTGGAATTTTCTTGTCCATTTTTCTCTTTGGTTTTCTGATTATTTTCATAATATTTTTGTATCATTTATTATATTCTGGATAAGAATAGTTCTATTGTTAATTTATGTATCACAAATGATCCCAAGTGTAGCAGTGTAAAACAAAACCCAGTTTATTATAGTTGATGATTCCATGGGTCGAAGATTTGGTTAGGGCACAGTGAGGATAACCTATCTTCATCCCTCAATATGTGAAACCTCAGCTGGGATGGTTGGCAGTGTGTCGAATGTCTGAAATCATCTTAAATCTTATTCGATCACATAGCTTTTACAAAGGATTGGATGACTAAAGGCTTGGCTTGGCTGACTTTGTTATCTGGCACACATACAGATGGCCCTTTCATGTGATTTGGACTTCTTCACAACAGAACTGCCTTAGGAATGTTAGACTTCTTACATGGTGTCATTAGGTATCAAAAGGAATATTCCAGTAGCAAAACAGAGGCTTGCCTTGCCTTTTATGACCTAACCTTAGAAGTAACAGCAGTACCTCTACTTTATTGTTCAAAAGCAATCCTGAGCTTTTCAGATTCATGTGGAGGGAAGTTAGCGTCTATTCATAAGAGAAGTGTCACAGAATTTGCTGCCATGATTTTTAGACACCATAATCCACCATTTGGTGACATATCTATGTTCTTCCCCAGGCAAATGCACTATGACTCTCCCAAGATCCCCACCTAAACCCCCCCACACCTTCCCTATTATGGCATTAGGTCCAAGACATTGTTATTTAAATCAAATCCACCTGTCAATAAGACTGTTCAATTTCTTGAGTATAGTTCTTGAACTAAAGACCTGTAAACTAAAACAACAAATTATATAACCCACATGATATAATGTAATGATAGGCATAGGATATCCTCAGTAGACAGTCCTGTTATAAAATGGGATAATTGGGAAGTACATAAATGTCACCGCTCCATAACAATTCTCAATCCACTTAGGCACACGTTGTCAGATTTTATTGTTGTTGTTGTTAGTGCCACATCCAACTCCCTAGAAGTGGCTTTACCCTTCCTCTTGGCTCCGTCATCCTTGCTATTTGCTGTATTCTCTGAGTCTTCCTTTCCCATCAAAAGTTGTCTGGTTTTTCAGTTCAGTCATTTTTCAGTCTGCTTCTTGACTGTAGAAATTTGAGTGGAGTCTAAAACTTTCCCATTATTTTACATTTTCTCTATATATTTCACTGTATGTTGATATAGTTCACTTAAAAATTGGAGATATTTACATATCAGCTTATAATCAATTAGACAAAGGCCAAACCCACCAATCTCTTGGTGAGTTAAGCCCTTCCTTAACTTGGACTCATTGTGAGGCAGTCAGGTCACAATAATATCCTCAAAGTTCTTAAAAATTCTATGTTCAAGAGACATGCCTATTGCTTAAATGAATTAAGATTCTCAGAAAGCATTTGTTTTGCCTGAGAGGGTCTATGAAACTTCATCTTAAATTTTCTGGTGTCTCCAGAAATAATTTTACAGTGACACCTTTGGCTTCTTCTTCATGTTTTCTTGGTAAGATTCTGGATTATTTTGAGAACACATTAGTGTCTAGAAAGACTTTCCTGGATTGTTATATTCTCTTCAAATTCATCTTGTTTTTTAGATTTTGTTTTTTTATTGTTTTTTTAAATTTTTTATTTTTTTTATTTTTACAGACTGCATTTTGATTCATTGTACACAAATGGGGCACAAATTCTCATTTAAATGGTTGTGCATGATGTACATTCATACCATTCTTATTAATCATACATGTACATAGGGTAATGATGTCTGTCTCAGTCCACCATTTTTCATACTCTCTCCCCCATCCCCTCTCATTTCCCTCTAGGTAATCTAAAGTTCCTCCATTCTTCTCTCATCCCCCAACCCCCCAACCCAATTCTATATCATCATCCACTTATCAGGGAAAACATTCAGCCTTTGTTCTTGGGGAATGGCTTATTTCAATTAGCATGATAATCTCCAATTCCTTCCATAATATTATTCTTCTTTATGGCTGAGTAGTATTTCGTGGTGTATATATACCAGAGCTTCTTTATCATTCATCTATTGAAGGACATCTAGGTTGGTTCCACAGTCTAGCTATTGTGAATAGAGCTGCTATAAACATTGATGTGACTGCATCACTGTAGCGTGCTGATTTTAACTCCTTTGGGTATAAGGCAAGGAGTGGTATAAATGGGTCAAATTCATCTTTTAAAATACAATTGTTACTGCCTCCTTGCGTAATTATGTTATAGCTGAAGTCCAGACAGAAGTGCTAACTTGTTCTACACTATCAGCTGTATTTATGGATTTACACCAAAATATTTATTCCCACAAAGTGTTTGCTTATTGGGAAGCTGCAATGTAATAAGTACCAATGAATACTGTGGATCTGCTACTAAATGGTAGTGTTTATTCTGAAGGAAAACACAAGGGAATGGGAATTGAGATACCACTCCCTATGGAGACCTCATCATATTAATTTCTAAAATTGTTGAATTTTTTTGTGATTATTGAACACTTAGATATCTCCTAATTAAAGTGGCTATTTGGGCTGGGGTTGTGACTCAGTGGTAGAGTGCTTGCCTGGCATGTGTGAGGCACTGGGTTTGATACTCAGCACCACATAGAAATAAATAAAAGATCCATTGACATCTAAAATATATTTTTTTAAAAAATCAAAAAATAAAGTGGCAAAAAATATTGTACCTGTATCCCATTCCTTCTTCATACCTTAAGTCCCTATTCTTTCACCTGTGGGAAGTGTCAGCTGGCACAGTAACTGAAAGAAAACATTTCTTTCTTTGTCATTCTCCAAGGATCCTCACACTCAGCACAGGATTTTCAGAAAAGTTCAACAGCTGGACTCTCACCAACCGTGCCACTATAAGGGGAGATATGTCAAAGATCATGCAGATGATTCGGCAGTGTCTTTTGGACAGTTCTGAATAGTTTCACCTATAGCAGGAACCTGTGGTTCGCATTTATATTCTCATAATACTCTCTTTCCATGGACAAAAGCCCTGATTTTTTGGTGTAGTTCAATTTAGAAAACTTTTTCTTTATGGCTATGAGATTTTCACCTACTACAAGGTCATGACATTATTCTCCTATGTATCCTCTTAACAGATTTATTGTTTTACTCTTCTCATTTAGATTTACAAGATGTCTGGGATTATTTTTTGAGTTAGCAGTCAAATTTTATTTTTTAGACACAGATATATCAAATGTAGTCAGACTAATACACTGAAAACGTCACTTCTCCATTGTCAAAAATAATCTCTCCAAATATGCATGTGTTTGCTGTCAGATTATTTCTTTTACGTTTTGTACTTGTCTGTTCTATGCCATTATCACTGTCTAAATTTATATTGCTTTTGTAAGTTGTTTTAGTAAACCACTTTACTAATATATGATTTATATCCAATAAAGTCTATGTATTTTAAGCATGTAACTTGATGAGTTCTGGCAAATGTATACAGTTCTCTAACCTCCCATGATTATGATATAATCACTGAGCCCAAGTTCCTCTACAAAATCTCCTATGATACCTTGAAGTTTTGAAACTGAGTATTTTACATATAGGTGTATGATCCATTTTGCATTAGTTTTGCTCAGAATATAAAATTTGTGGCTAACTTAATATTCAAAATAATTCTAGATTATTTTGTGCACTGATGTCTGAATGTTCCAGTGTCATTTTTTGAAAAGACTACCATTTCTTACATCAAATTGCCTGTGTTCCTTTGTCAATAGTCAATTGTCCACATTTGTGTGGGTCTGTATATGGGTTCCCTATTAAGTTATTTAAACCTACTTGTCTATTCTCTCATGAATACAGCAATGTATTGATTATTGTAGCTTTCTAGTAAGACTTGAAGTCAAATATTGTCAGTCCTTTGACTTTGCTCCACTTCAATGTGTTTTCTACTCTGGGTGTTTGTTTTTCCATATGATTCAGTTTTTCATTATCCAGTTGATACTGTTCTGGGTCTTTGACATTGCATTGAATGTGTATCACGTTTGGAAGAACTGACAACATAACTGTTTTGAATCTTTTTATTTTGAACTTATACTATTTATTTAGATCTTCTTTCACTCTTATTTTCAAAGTTGTTTTGTTTTCCTAATGAAGCTGTTAACCTTGTTTTGGATGGATTCATCCCTAAAATATTTTGATTTGTTTGGTTCTAATGTAAACAATGTTATGTTTTAAATTTCAGACCCCTATGGCTTATTGTTGGCATAAAGGAAATAAATTAACTTTTGTGTATTAACTGTGAAACCCACAAACTTGCAATGATTTGTTAGTTCCAGGAAATATTTTGTTGATTCTTTGATATTTTCTACATTAACTGTCATGTCATTTGTATGTCTTTTATTTCCTTTCACTGCATTAGCTTGGACTTTCATTATGATGTTGAGTAAGAGTGGTGAGAAGGGACATCCTTGCCTTTTCCCCAATCTTAGGCAGAAAGCTTGTTACTTCACACCATTATGTATGATGTTATTTGCTTATAGAAGAGATTTAAATGTTCTCACAACAAAGATATGATAACTGGTGAAATGATAGACAAGTTAATTAGTTTGATTCTTTCTACAATGTATATAAAGACCAATATTGTACCCCTTAAATGCACACAGTTATTTGTTAATTAAAATATGTATATTTTAAATTTTCTATTGCTTCTTTTTAGATATATATGACTATAGAATTCATTCTGACACAATTTTAAAAGCATGGAATATATATGTTCTAATTCAGTTCCCAGTACCTCCCATTCCCTTCTCTCCCCTCTCTACTGATCTTTCTGCCATTAAAATATATTTTGAATATCTGATAGTAGCTGTACTAATTTTGTAGATGTGTTTATCAAGTTGAGAAACTTCCACTCTATTTCTAATTCACTAAAATTTTTAATTGTGAATGGTTATTAGAGTTTGTAAAATATTTTTACTTCATTTTCCTTTTTTTTTGGTACTGAGGATTGGGCCCAGGGATGTTTAACCACTAAGCCACATCACCAGCCCATTTTTTGTTTGTTTGTTTGTTTGTTTGTTTTGTTTTGTTTTTTGAGACAGTCTTGTTGAATTACTTAGGCTGGCTTCAAAATTATGATCCTCCAGGTTCAGTCTCCTAAGTTGCTGGGACTCCAGGCATGACCACTATGCCTGACTTTTTCTTCTTCTATTAGTGTAATCACAAGACTTTTCTTCTTTAGCCTATTGATGTGATTTACTACTTAATTAAACTGTGAATTGTGAATGAGCATTGCATGTCTAAAATAAATCATGTATACTCCTTTGTATACATGGTCAGATTTGATTAGCTAATATTTTGAGAGTATATTTTTGGATCTATGCTTATGAGAGATATTGGTCTATAGTGTCTTTTTTTCCAAAGTATTATTCTGATTAGGGCATTAAGGTAATACTGATCTCATAGAATCAGGGAGTATTTTCTGTGCTTCTGTTTTGTGGAAGACATGGTAGAGAATTGACATAATTTCTTCTTTAAATGTTTGGTAAAATTCAACAGTTACACCATCTGGGGATGGTAGTTTCTATTTGAAAGATTGTTAATTATTGACAATGTTTACATAGATAAAACTTACTCAAATTAACTATATCTATGTATGTAAGTTTTAGTAGCCTTTTTTTCCCAAGTGATAGGTACATTTCATCTAACTTACAAATTTGTGGACATAGAGGTATTCTTAACATTCCTTTATTTCCATACTAGGGATTGAACCCAGGGATCCTTAACCACTGAGTTACATCCCCAGTACTTATTTTTTTTTTAATTTTGAGACACAATATTGATAAGTTTCTAAAGGCCTCACTAAGATGCTGAGGCTGGCTTTGAACTTGTGATCCTCCTGCCTCAGCCTCACAAGTTGCTGGGATACAGGCATGTGCCACCGCACCTGACCATTTATTATCTTTTTAATGCTGATGGGATAAGTAATGATGACTCCTCTTTTATTGCTGATATGGTTAATTAATCTCTATCTTGTTTTCTTAGGTAATGTTACTAGAGTTTTATCAGTTTTGTTGATTAATATTATCAATCTTTTCAAAACATTTGGCTTTATTGATTTTCCTCTATTCCTTTCTGTTTCTCAGTTTAATTGATTTCTGATCTCATTTGGTTATTTCTTTTCTTCTACTTGATTGAATTTAATTTGTCCTTCCTTTTTAGTTTTCTATGGTGAAAAGTAGGATTATTGATTTTAGGTCCTTCTTAAATGACATTTGTAGACCACTATACACACCAACAGCAAAATATGCATTCCTCTCAAGCATCCATAGAATATTTTTCAAGACAGATCATATTATAAGGAATAGCTTCATAGAATGAGTCTGGGAGTGTTCCTTCCTCCTCCACTTCATGGAATACTTTGAGGAGTATTGGAATGAGTTCTTTGAAGGTCTTGTAGAACTCAGCTGAGAATCCATCTGGCCCTGGACTTTTCTTGGTAGGTAGGTTCTTGATGAATTCTTCTATTTCATTGCTTGAAATTGGCCTATTTAAATTGTTTATGTCCTCCAGATTAAGTTTGGGTGTCTCATATGTCTCTAGAAACCTATTGATGTCTTCAAGATTATTTATTTTGTTGGAGTATAGATTTTCAAAATAGTTTCTAATTATGTTTTGTATTTCGATAGATTCCGTTGTGATATTTCCTTTTTCATCTTGAATTTTAGTATTTTGAGTTTTTTCTCTCCTTCTCTTTGTTAGTGTGGCTAAGGGTTTATCAATTTTATTTTTTTAAAGAACCAACTTTTTGTTTTGTCAATTTCTTGAATTGTTTCTTTTGTTTCAATTTCATTGATTTCAACTCTGATTTTAATTATTTCCTGTCTACTACTTTTGGTGATAATCTGTTCTTCTTTTTCTAGGGCTTTAAACTGTAATGTGAGGTCATTTATTTGTTCACTTTTCATTCTTTTTCTGAATGCACTCCATGCAATGAATTTTCCTCTTAGTACTGCGTTCATAGTGTCCCAGAGATTTTTATATGTTTTATCATTGTTCTTGTTTACCTCTTCTCTCACCTTGCACAAAACTCAACCCCAAATGGATCAAGGACCTAGGAATTATACCAGAGATCCTGCATATAACAGAAGAGAAAATAGGTCCAAATCTTCATCATGTTGGCCTAGAACCAGACTTCCTTAACATGATTCCAAAGCACAAGAAATAAAAGCAGGAATCAATAATTGGGATAGATTCAAACTAAAAAGCTTTTTCTCAGCAAAGGAAACAGTCAGCAGTGTGAAGAGAGAGCCCACAGAATGTGAAAAAATCTTTGCCACACACACATCAGATAGAGCACTAATCTCCAAAGTATATAAAAAACTCAAAAAACTCTACACCAAGAATACAAATAACCCAATCAATAAATGGGCTAAGGAAATGAGCAGACACTTCACAGAAGAGCATCTACAAGGAATCAACAGATAAAAGAAAAAATGTTCAACATCCCTAGAAATAAGAGAAATGCAAATCAAAACCACCTTAAGATTTCATCTCAGCCCAAATAGAATGTCTATTATCAAGAATACAAGCAACAACAGGTGTTGGCAAGGATGTGGGGAAAAGGGTACACTCATACATTGCTGGTGGGGTTGCCAATTAGTGCAGCCACTCTGGAAAGTGGTGTGGAGATTCCTCAAAAACCTGCAATGGATCCACCATTTGACCCAGCTATCCCACTCCTTGGCCTATACTCAAAGAACTTAAAATCAGCATACTACAGTGATGCAGCCACATCAATGTTTATAGCAGCCCAATTCACTATAGCTAGATTGTGGAACCAACCTAGATGCCCTTCAATAGATGAATGGATAAAGAAAGTGTGGTATGTATACACAATGGAATATTATTCAGCCATAAAGAAGAATAAAATTATGACATTTGCAGGTAAATGGATGGAACTGGAGAAGATCATGTTAAGTGAAATAAGCCAATCCCAGAAAACCAAAGGCTGAATGATTTCTCTTTTAAGTGGCTGATGACACATAGCAGGGGTGGGGGGAGACATGGGAAGAATGGAGGAGGGATGGATTGTATAGAGGTAAATGAGGGATGGGGAGGCGGTGGGGAAGGAAAGATAATAGAATGAGGCAAACATCTTCACCCTATGTGTATGTATCAATAGGCAAATTCTATGATTCTACTTTGTGCACAACCAGAAAAATGATAGTTGTACTCCATTTGTGTACAATGAGCCAAAATAAAAAGGAATAGCACCCATAACAATAAACATATATAATCCACACCACACTGAGTATGTTATCTAGCAAAACGCAATTGAATTAGAAAAATCATAACAAAAATCTATGTGGAAAATTGTGAAGAGCTTGGAAACTAGACACATGCTACTAAAGAATTCATGAGTCACAGAAGAAATAAAAGGGAAATTAGAAACTCTAACAGAACTGAAATGAAAACATGAGATATCAAAATTTCTAAGCTATAGCTTAAGCAGTACTGAGAAACTCATCTAGTAAATGCTATAGGAGAAACTTATTCTCAAATTAAAGCCCAAAGACTTTACCTTAGGGAAAGAGAAAGAAAAGAACAAATAGAATAATAATAACAAGGCGGATAAAAATAATAAATATAAATGTAAGAGCAGAAGTCAATAAAATAGAAACATAATAGAGAAATACAATGGCAACTAAGTTTGGTACTTTAAGAAGATTAATAAAATCAATAAAGCAGAAATAAAAGAGAGAAGATGGAAATGGCCAACATTAGAAATATGAGAGAAAACAACTACAGATTCTCCATATATTAGAAAGAAAATAATTGGATATTTTGCTGATTTTTGGCCATAAGATTGAGAGTTTGGATGAAATGGACAAATTGTCAGAAGAACATAAACTACCAAAGTTCACTAAAAAAGAAAAAATAGCTAAGAGCCCTTTATCTATTAAAGTAATTGAATTTGCAGTGTAAACTCCCACAAAGAAAACTCCGGGCACAGATGACTTTACCAGTGAATTTTATCAAACATTTATTGAGAAAATAATGTCAATCCCACATAAACTATTACATAAAATTGAAGAGGAAAGAGAACTTCTCACCTCATTCTATAAGGCTATCCTTGCCCCAGAAAGATAGTACATTACAGGAAAAGAAAGCTACAGACATATATCTCTTATCAACATAGATGCAACAATTGTGAACAGTGTTTTAGCAAATTTCATCCAACAACATAAAAATTATAATACATATGACCAAAATTAGTTTATGTCAGCAATGCCATATTGATATATTGTATATTCAAAAGTCACCAAGTTAATTGTCCATATTTACAAACTAAAAAATAAAAACATGATCCTCTCAATAGAGAAGAAAAGTCATTTGAGAAACCTGACAGTCTTTCATGATGTATATACCCTACAGACTAAGAATAGAAGGAAGCTTCCACAATCTGATAGACAATCTATGAAAAATTCACATCCAGCATCATACTTCATGGTGAAAGACTGAATGTTTTCCCCTAAATATAGGAACAAAGCAAGGAGGTCAACACTCACTGCATGTATTCAGTGTTGTCTTGGAAGTTTTAGCCAGGTCAATTAGGCAAGTAAATAAAAGTCATCTGTCACTTTAAAAACTTACAAAACTGTCTTCATTTACAGAAAATATAATTTTCTATTCATAAAAGCTGATGAAATCTTTTACTGGGGGGGTGGGTACCAGGGATTGAACTCAGGGGCACTCAACCACTGAGCCACATCCCCAGCTCTATTTTGTATTTTATTTGGAGACAGCATCTCACTGAGTTGCTTAGGGCCTTGCTTTATGTTGAGGCTGGCTTTGACCTCACAGTCCTCCTACCTCAGCCTCCAGAGCTGCTGGGATTACAGGTGTGCGCCAACGTGCCCAGCTTCAGTTTTTCTTTTCTTTTTTTTTTTTTTTTTTGCCCCAGGGATTGAATTCAGGGGCACTTGACCACTGAGCCACATCCCCAGCCCTATTTTGTATTTTATTTAGAGACAGGGTCTCACTGAGTTGCTTAGGGCCTTGCCCTTGCTGAGGCTGGCTTTGAACTTCAGTTTATTTTTTAAGACTCTGATGAAGTCTTTAATTCACAAGTTTTACAGTATACAAATAAACATAAGGTTTTTTTTATTTCTATGTACTAGCAATGAACAATCAGAAATTGAAATGCATAAAATGATACCAATTTCAATGGTATAAATTGTGAAATGTTTAGGGATGAATCACATACAATATTGATAAAATATATACACTGAAAACTCTAAAACTTTATTAGAAGAAATTAAACAAAATCTAAATAATGAAGACATCTTCTCTTTTGTCTAAGATAACATATTTTTAAGAAATAAATTATCCCCAATTTTTCTATAGTTTTACTGTAATCCCAATCAAATTAAACTGCAGCTGTTTGTAGACTAGATAATTAATTCTAAAATTTATTTGCAAATATAAATTACCCAGACTTGCCAAAAAAATATGATAAACAACAACGTTGGAAAGCTTACCTTTTGCAGTCTCAAGGCTTATTTTAAAACCATGTAACCAAGACAGTTTGATGTTAGCATCAAGATTGACAAACATGTCAATAGAGGCAAATAGAATCCAGAAATCAACCCTCACATATATGAACAACTGATTTTTAACGAAGGTACAAAGGCAAATTTCTAGACAAAAGATAGTCTTTTCAAAAAGTTTTATTGTTTATTCTATTTAGTTATACATGACAGCAGAATGCATTTTTGATTCACTGTACACAAATGGGGTACAACTTTTCATTTCTCTGATTGTCCTTCATGTAGAGTCACTTCATGTACAATGAATCAAAATGCATTCTGAAGTCATGTATAACTAAATAAAACAATAAAAAAGTTTTGTTTTAAACTTGGCTACCTATGTACCTATGAGGTCTGAACTTTGATTTGTAACTCATATCATTTATAAAAATGATCTACATGTAGATAAGGGACCAAAACATAAAATGCAGAATTATGGGATTTCTAGAAGGAAACAAAAAATGCTTATGAGTCCTTAGATATGACACAAAAATCATTATCTATAAAAGAAAAATAGCTATGATTATTAGGCTTCATCAAAATTAAACTTTCTGATCTCCAAAAGACATGGTGAAGAGAAACAAAGAAAAGGCATGGATCAGGAGAAAATGATTGCAAATTATATCATCTTACAAATAGTTTATCTAGATTATATAAGTAATTCCCCAAACTCCACAATAGTAGATGAAGCACTCCATTAAAAATGAGTAAAATATGTGAACACTTTACAAAAATATAAACAGTTCACACAAAAGCTTATGAAAACATGCACATCATTAGTCATCAAAAATGCCAAATAAACCACAGTAATATACCATTACACACCTATTTCCATGGATAGATGTCCCACATCCTATGACTTCAAATATGCTGCTCTAAGTTCTAGTTATTTTTTTAGACATTAACTATGTTTAAAACAGGGTAACTCTCAAATTTATTTAATAGGACAGGTTATTTTTGGAAAAAAATGAGTATGGAAATTTGCAAAAATGAGAGACCAAAATAATAATAGATACATTTCCATTTTACTTTCTGATTAAAATCACAAACCATCTATCAGTGTGTTTATATTTCTAAATATATGATCATTTCTATTTTTTTTGTTCTCAGTTTATTACTAAAATGTGTTGTGATGAATAAATAATCACCCATTATAATAATCAATTCTTTGAAGTCATTTGAAGCTGCCCTTACAGCCTACACACCATGATCACTGGTTTGGGGCAAATATTCCATGGATGAGAAAAATCTGTAGTTTTACAATTGTTGGTTTAAACTTTACATATATCCATTTGATCAAGTTAATATATCTTCCTCACTATTCATGAATACAATCATTCTCAGTCTATTTGGACTTGATAACTCTCTTTATTCCACACCCACTAACATCTTTTGCTATCACTATTGTAACATTTATTAAAATATGACTTTTGGTTGAATTTTGTGCATCACATTTTCATGGGACAAGAAAGGATTTCTTGCTTAGAATTAAAAGTAGCTATTATGAAAAGCTCATACGTGCAAGCCCTTGAAAAGAGTAGTGTTTGTGATATAGATATACACACCCTTTGGAGGTAACTAACAGAACAGGGAACATTTCCATCTCAATAAAGAAGGAAAACAGTCTCATAAGGAGCACCAGGACTGGGTAGGCTGGAGCACAGGGTTGTGATGGAGAGGGATTCAATATGATTTGGAGATATATTCTTTAAATAAATAAGACATAGTATTGCTTCTCTTCCCCCTCCACTCAAATTCTGGCATCCTCAAGGAGGTGTGATAAGTGGACACTACATACTTACTTGCCAAAGAGAAATAAACAGGGTGATGAAATGGGAATCTCGCCTAATGGAAGACATGACTCACAGACCCATGAAGACATCTCTTCCTGAAAAGAAGTGTTCTGTTTACAAAGTCTGCTTAACATGTGTTTCAGTTTGGCTCTTATCTCCTGAAACCAGCGACCAGCAAAAAGTTGGAGTTGTGAGCTTACCAGCTAGCAACAACCCAGGTAAGTTCAGCCCAAGGGATTGTTGCTTCTGAAAGCACACTCAGCTGCACTTGCCAGCCTTTTGGCTGACCTCATTGCACAGTTTCCTTTGGCTGGCATTAACTGGAATGCACCCTCTAATTGGACTTGACAAGCCAAATCCCCAGCTGCACTATTTCTCCATGTTTAAATTGTCCTAGGTAACCTTTCGTCCTCTCATTCTATATCCAGCAAAGCTTTGTGAACAGAGCCTCTCCAGCATTAAACGTTCCTAGGAGCTAAATTACAATCATCAATATTGTTTTGGGAAGTTCTAATGGCAGTTTTCATGTGATTATTACAATGCTTAGTGATAATAACAAAGATCATAGCCACAAAAGCTCAAAATCAGATTTATGACAATCAATAAATAATAAAAAGGATTGAAAAGAAGAGGAGTTCTATAAAAGCAGGTGGAATATTGAGTGACAGAATTATCTTGTATAACATACCTAACCAATCTACACCTAAGTTTCTTCATTTGTGAAAAAGGATGATGACAACCACACCTACCTCCTAGGCATATGAGAATAAGTAAGAAATAAGTGAACATGTGTAAAGTGGTTATGGTAAGCATTAATAACTGTTAGAAATGACTTTTAAGATGGTAAATGGTGTGACTCTACTTCATGTACAACCAGAGAAACAACAGTTGTACCCCATTTGTGTACAATGGATGAAAGAAAATAAATTAAATAAATAAATTTTTTATAAAAGATGACCAGGATGTAAGGGAATGTGAGGGAGCAGGACAGAATGCATGCATGGGAGAATGCCTGTGAATTAAACTGATGACTAGAAAGGGTGCAATTTAGAATTCTTGGTTGGATTGATTTCTCCCGAGCATTTCTCTCTTCATTGACATACGTTATATTGAAAATTTGATTTGCTTTTTCTTTGGCTTCAGACCACTTCAAGTGATAAAAATTTTTTCATGCCCCACTCAAGCTTCTCCTGCTAGCCCCTCTCTACTCTTGGTTTTTCCAACTCCTGTATCATGCCAACTTGCTGCTATTGAATTCTGTATCCTCTCTGCCCCTCTTCCTCCTTTGGTCCAAGCTTTTACACTTAAAAAATACCCTACCATCCTCATTTTTCCTGGAGCATTCATATGGGTAAGAGCCTTTCAAGAGAGTAGAGAAGAGGGAACTCTTGATGCACTTGGCTGGATCTGCTATGCAAGAACTTGTTGGAGGGATTCAGGACTATTAAGAAGCTGGTTCTTAGCTACATTTCCAATTCAGACAATGTAGACAAACTTTAATCCATTGCTTATTTTCCTACTTCATGCAATATGCACCTTGCTCTCCCAGGCTCTGTGCTGGCTTTGAGACATTATGTGTCAGCACATGTTCACATGTGAGCATGTGTACATAAAAACGCACAAGTGTGATGTAGGGGACACAACACAAATTCATTCCACAGGGACCAGGCTCTAGGAGATGGGCTGATTTGGCTGATGATAGGTGCATACTCTTCTTTTTCCAGTGAGATGCATAACAGTCTCAAAATTTCCACAAACCCTTCCCTTCAGGTAAGTCCACTTGGGATCCACATCAACTCTGGGAGGGCAACTATCTCCTCAACCCAATTTCTCTCTTTATAAGATTTCATTCCAGTCACCAGTAGCATTGATTACAACCAACTTTCATCCTACTAGATGAGATATACTTTGCTAGCATTCTACTCTTCTTCTTTTTTCATATAGGATAGACACTGTGTTTTCATCAGTCATCAAGACTACTTGCTGAGATTCAAGCAGTAGAGCACTTCTGGGTGAAGGTGGTATGCTTACTAATATTTCATCAGCAACATGACACAAAAATGAAAGCCCCAAACATGTAAGGGCTCTGTGAATTTTAACATCTAAATTAAATATTTTTGACCCTATTCTTAGATTCTGTTGTTCTGCAGTCAAACCCTCATAGCTAAGTTAATGGGAAAAGAGATCAAGTAGGGGTGCTAGATTGATCATCTATTTCATTCTCATCATTGGTCAGTGGGCACTAGAAGGTTCAGAGTAAGTGAGTAAGCCAGCAAGAGTCAGACAGCAAATGAGTGATCATGCCAAACGAGGACTGTATCTCCTTCCCCAACCCAACCACACCTTCCAGACCAAGGCTATTCATGCCTCTTTCTGCCCTACACTGAATATGACTTGAAACTGCAGTTTTTGGTTTTGGGCTCCTCCTTCGACTACATGAGCTTTCAGTCTCACCCAGGATATCTAATAGGATTATAAAGCTCAGACAAACTATCTTTAAGTAGTCTTTGATGGGATTTAGATGGAGGACTGGACCTGAGTTTTATAGCTTGGAAGCCACTAGATGAATCATCTGCACATGTGTGGCTTTGACAGGTGCAAAGGAGATACAGGAACTCATGTCCCAAGGTAGAAATTGGACTTCGGATTGAAATAGAAAGCCCAGTTAACCCTTCTGTTAGCCTTCTGAGACTATGGCATTTAATTATGATCTGTTGAATAGCAAGCAGAGTTATAGAACAGACTAGCAGAGATCAGAAATATATAACTCATCGTTGTTAGATGCAAGCAATAGAATTTCACTCAGGCTTATATAAAGATAAAGGGAATTGGTTCAATTGTTAGCTGTTCTTTTGACCAAGGATTAATAGACCAAATATATAAATACCTCAAAAGTTTATCATCATAAAAACAAATAATACAATTAATCAATGGGAAAATTAATTAAATGACATTTCTCAATTTAGAACTACAAGTGGCCAACAAGTATATGAAACAAATGCTCAACATCTTTAGCAATTAGGGAAATGCTCTCTGGAAAGCAGTGTGGAGATTCCTCAAAAAACTTAGAATGGACCTACCTTTTGACCCAGTTATCTCACTCCTTGGTTTATACGCAAAGGACTTAAAATTGGCATACCACAGTAACACAGCCACATCGATGTTTATAGCAGCTCAATTCACAATAGCTAGACTGTGAAACCAACCCAGATGTCCTTCAACAGATGAATGGATAAAGAAGCTGTGATATATATACACAAAGGAATACTACTCAGCCATAAAGAATAATATTATGACATTTGCAGATAAATGGAGATCATCATGCTAAGTGAAATAAATCAATCCCAAAAAAACAAAGGCCAAATGTTTTCCCTGATAAGTGGATGATGATATAGAATTGGGTTGCAGGGGTGGGGAATGAGAGAAGAATGGAGGAATTTTAGATTATGTAGAGGGAAATGAGAGGGGGAGGGGAAGAGGGTATGAAAAATGGTGGAACGAGAGAGACACATCCATACCCTATGTACATATACAACCATAGAAATAAAAATTTGTTCCTCATATGTGTACAGTGAATCAAAATGAAGTCTGTAAAATTAAGAAAAAAGAACGACATTGAGATTTCATTTTATACCAGTTAGAATGGCAGTCATCAAAAATATAAACCATACTACTTGACAGAGAAATTGTGGAGAAAAGGAACACTTTTACATTTGAAAAGACACTCAGGCCCACCTTGAAAAAAGCATAATTTCAAAGGTTCATGTATTTAATTACCCAGTTCCAAGATTAAGTTTTCTGAGTGGTATCCATTCCTCTCTTATTCCCATTAGAGTTTAGCATTAACATACAGACTTACATCACTTTACAATGTGGATATATTCTGAGAAATGCTTTGATAAGACAGTCCATCACAGAATGTACTTACACAAGTCTGTTGCTTAACATGGCTTATTAATATAATCAAGGGATGTAGTAAAGACAAGAAGTATGAGGGTGTTGTTGACTAATACACATGTTCTATCTAATTACGAAACAGGAATCAGATCAATTTTTGCAGAGAGAATGTTACCTAATAAACCTAATTAGGTAGCTTAAAGGGTAAAAGGAAATTTTAAGCTATTATGGAGGTAGTAACTATAGGATGTAGAGTGATAGAACAAAAAGGTTAAAATTATTAAAAATCAGAAACTTTCATGAGTTTCCCCCTTTTTGCTGAAACTCAGACTTCTGAAAAGTGAGCTCCTTCTGGTTGGTTCTGCCCAGAACTAGAACTCAAACTTGTACGAATGTGCACTAACTGCTAGTGTTCTTGTTTGTCTTTGAGCTCAAAAGACGGGATTGAGGAACAGAACCCAGACGTCTTGGGGAGACTGATTATGGTGCCTTTAAGAGGGCAGGATGATGGTGATTCTGCAAATGCTTGGAACACTGCAATCTGGATTCAACTATTGCTACAGAAAAGAACAGTTGCTGCCCAGTGAAGAACTGTTGCTAGGGTGATGTTCACAGGAGGAAGCAGCAGAACAGAAATCCATAGGAAGCAGGCAAGAAGCGGCAAGTCCCATCTTCCTCTCTCAGACCTGTGAGCTTCATTTAGCATTCCTTTTGGCAAAGCAGAAATGTTATTTTCAGTGTCTCAGGCCCAGAATTATGTAGTGGAAGTGTAGGTTTCTTGTTTTATGGAACAAAAATATCTGTATGTGTCTGCCTGATAGTATCCAACTATACTTTATACAAAAAAAAAGACATTCACACCCATTTTTCAAAGTTAAGAGGTGGAAAGCTTCCCAAATTATTGCATCTATTTCTGGGAAACAATCACATGATCTATCTTTTAAATTCAGTCATAATATTTAATGTTATTTTGTAGAAAGTTTAAATTTTAAAGTTAATCCCCAACTAAACATACTAAATAATACAGAGAAAGAGAAGATAAAAAAGTAGCTGCTATAGTTCAAGTTTTTCATGCCTGAACATGACATTTTTTATTGCTTTTTTTCACTTCTCATTCCATATCCCCTTGCTCTCAGATATGGACTCAACTGGAGATAGATGATAGATAGATAGATAGATAGATAGATAGATAGATAGATAGATATGGTAGTTTGACTTAGACCTTCACTCCTAAAAGTTCTGAAGAATTAATGGTCATTCTGTTTTTTTGGTTACTATCAATTTCCACTAAATTTTGTTTGGAGGCATAAAAATTTTTTAAATAGTACCAGACATTCTCCTCAGTTCCAGAAATACTGCTTCCTGCCCTCATGGTATAGCAGAAACCCAATCCCTCTTGGTAATACAGATCCATCATTACAGCTAATATCGTAATTCTCTTCTTTGCCTCTTTTTTTTTCCTGTGGAGTGTACAGGGAATTGAATTCAGGGACACTTGACCACTGAGCCACATCCTGATATTCCCCATACTTCCTGATCATAATGTGTAATCAGCATAATTTTGTCAAAATAGTAGACCACTCTGTAGCATGGAATATGAAGGCAATCAAAATTTCTAGTTTCTGTATTTTGGAAGGGAGCAGAATTGATGTAGCCCTGAAGAAAAACTTTGAAAACATAATATTGACACTTTCAAGTAAAGCAAACTTTTTACAAGTTGGCATGGAGAAAAAGCATTGTAAAGGTCAGTAGATGAATATAAATTGCCAGGAGCTGGGTCAATTTGCTCCAGTAAAGATACTGTATCTGGAATAGCAATTAGAATTGGAGACATCACCTAATTAAGATAATAATAATCAACAGTTATCCTTCAAGATATGCTTGTCTTAGACACAGGTCAAAAAATTAGTTAAATGAAGATTTAATAGGTATTATTAGCCTTTAATCATGGAGAGTTTGTTAAATTTAACTTATGTTGCAATTATACAACATGCACAATTGAATTTAGTCTTTATTTTCAGAAGTTTTGAACCTATGGTTATGAAATTATTTAGTTTGGACCACCACAGCAATAATCTGGTTCTCTGAATAATTGGAACTGAAAGTTTATGGATCTGAATTTGCCATTTTCATTCTGGACAAGCGCCATTGTATTCAAGAGTTCATCCAACCCCACAGTCTCTGTAGTCTCTCACATTACTCTCACAACAGTCATTGTGGCAGTAGTTTGGGCTCCAGAGCACATATGTCAACAAGCATCTCATCACAATCAACCAAACGCAATATATGGATTATTAACATCCTATGTTCCACTATCTTGGAGCTCAGCAGCATATTCTATCCCAAAGACATAATCAAACCAATGCTCAAATAACTTCTTGGCTGATTTCAGGAACCACTCCCATTACCAGTTTCTTTACAAATCAAGGGACAGTTATTGCACAGAAAAGAGATGATTTCCTATAAGGAATTTTTTACTCTGTATAGTATTCATCTGTTATCTGCAGTTTCACAATCCACTGTTTCAGTTATCAGGGTTGATCACAGTTCAAACATCTAGTACAATAAGATATTTTGAGTCAGAGAAAGAGAGAGGGGGAGAAAGAGAGAATATATTTCCATAACTTTTTTTCAGTATCTTTAATACTTTTCTATTTTTAGTTATTGTTGTTTATCTATTTATGTGCCTAATTTATAAATTAAGATTTATCATTGATACATATGTATAGCAAATAACACTGATCATTGGGGTAGCAACCACAGAACTTAGTACAGCTGATGGAACAAAGAAAGAGGTTAGAAATATTAAAACTTTTAAAAGAAGGAAGAAAGGAGGAGTCTTGTAGTGGTGTAGCTTAGACTTGTAATGAAAGAAACTTCTCAGAAGGGTTTGGGGTCCCTGAGTTGAAAGCAGTGACCTATGAGTGTAAGAACCAGTCTTCTGAAGAATGGGCACTGCTTCGCTGGTTTCTCCAAAGATAGAATAATGAAGTAAGTCCTGCAAGCATCTGGAAAACTGGAAATGGATTCAGTTGTTTTTATTAGAAGAAATTTCACCATCTGACAGAAGCATCACTAGGGTGTTGCTCAAATATATAAAGAACTCAACATAAACAAAACAAATAACCCAACGAATAAATGGGCTAAGGAACTGAACAGACACTTCACAGAAGAAAATATACAATCAATTAACAAACATGAGAAAATGTTCAACATATCTAGCAATTAGAGAAATGCAAATCAAAACTACACTGAGATTTCATCTCACTCCAGTCAGAATGGCAATTATCAAGAATACAAGCAACAATACATGTTGGTAAGGATGTGGGGAAAAAGGTCCACTCATACATTGCTCATGGAACCACAAATTGTTGCAACCATTATGGAAAGCAGTATGGGGATTCCTCAGAGAACTGGGAATTGCAACCACCATTTGACCCAGCTATCCCACTCCTTGGTCTATACCCAAAGGACTTAAAATCAGCATACTACAGTGATACAGCCACATCAATGTTCATAGCTGCTCAACTCACAATAGCTAAACTATGGAACCAAACTAGGTGCTCTTCAATGATGAATGGATAAAGAAAATGTGATATATATGGAATGTTACTCAGCTTTAAAGAAGAATGCAATTATGGCATTTTTTGGTAAATGGTTGGAGTGAGAGAATATCATGCTAAGTGAAACAAGCCAAACCAAAAAACAAAAACAACAAAGGCCGAATGTTTTCTCCAATATGCTGATTCTAATTCACAATAAGGGGGGAGGGGCACTAGGTAAGAATAAGGTTACTTTATATTAGGTAAATGGGAGCTAAGGGAGGGAAGGGGTATGAGAGAGGATGGATAGTAGAGTAAAACAAACATTATTACCTTATGTATATATATGACTGTGTGACTGATGTGATCCTACAATATGTGCAATCAGAAAAAATGAGAATTTACACTCCATTTGTGTCATTTATCAAAATGCATAAATGCATTCTACTCTCATGTACAACTAATTAGGACAAATAAAAATTAATAAAACAAAATAGATAAATATTACACAATGTGAAAAAAGGAATTGGTGGAAGAGCAACTTCTACTGACAGAGTTAAACAGGGTATCAGCAGACAATATGGAAATACAGTTTACAAAGTCCCACACTCAGCATCTCAAAGCAGACTATAGAAAGAGAATGGAAGAAAAATATCAAATTGATTAATATGTTGAAATATATATACATATATATATTTAGCAAGGAAAATATGAGCAGATAGTTTTCATTTCTGAAACTGATCAAGAGCCATGGGTGATATTTATTATTTATTTTCTTCATTACCATTTCATGTTACCATTTGAAAGTATTTAGATTGGAGTGCTGAACATATATAAAAATGTAAATTAGTTGCATGCATAAATATCTGGAAATTATTATGCACTTATCATACCAGCATCACAAAATCAGTCAAGAAGTAGAACATGGGCTGGGGTTGTGGCTCAATGGCAGAGTGCTTGCCTAGCATGTGTGATGCACTGGGTTCAATTCTCAGCACCACATACAAATAAATAAATAAAGGTTCATCAACAATTAATGAAAATATTTTTATAAAAAGAAGTAGAGGCTGCGGCTCCTGGAGAGATCTGGCCTAGAGCGGAGGGAGTCGCCAGCTCCAGTGGGGAGTGTAGGGCCTTTGGCACTATTTTACAGCTTCCCTGGCAGAGAGTGACCACCTGCCACTGACTGAGCCCCCAACGAGGAGCTCAGGCCTGCCTGGGCTCTCAAATCCAGTATCTCCATCACTGAGCACAGTTCTGTACCCCCACCAAAACTTAGTCTAGTGCCCAGGTCAATACCCTGGCCCGGGGTCTAGCACCTTGCTGTATCTGATTGTCTATCAACACCAGGCTGCCTCTGCCCAGAAGTATTGATCATTTCCAACCTGGAGGTAGTAGGACAGCACCTTTCTTGGGTCACCGCTTGATCAAGCACCTCTCAAACATCAGGTGAGTTCCTGGAAATCTGCAGGGACACATTAAGTCTTTACAGGGAAATTGCAATCCCTCTGATTTGCACTACTAGAGGGGAAGATACACGAGCAACATGAGAAAACACGGGAAGAAAGTGTCCCAAACAAACCTAGATGATATATCAAGAGAACCCAAAGACAGCATGGTAGAAGGAGTGACAGAAAGGGAGTTCAGAATGTTCATAATTAAAATGATCTGAGAAGAGAATGAAGTGGCAAGAGAGCAAATTCAGGCTATGAATAATCAGCTAATAGAGCAATTGCAGGAAGCAAAAAATCATTTCAATAAAGAGATAGAAGTTCTGAGAAAAAAAACAAACAGAAATCCTTGAAGGAAACAAGGAAATGAAGGAAACAATAAACCAAATTAAAAACTCAATAGAAAGCATAATTAACAGAATAGATCACATGGAAGACAGAACCTCAGACAATGAAGACAAAATATTTAATCTTGAAAACAAAGTCGAACAAACAGAGAAGATGGTTAGGAATCATGAATGAAACCTCCAAGAAATATGGGACATCATGAAAAGACCAAATTTAAGAGTTATTGGGATTGAGGAAGGCACAGAGATACAAACCAAGGGAATGAATAATCTCTTCAATGAAATAATATCAGAAAATTTCCCAAATATGATGAATGAGATGGAAAATTAATTACAAGAGGCTAACAGGACACCAAATGCACAGAATTACAACAGATCCACACCAAGACACATTATAATGAAAATACCTAACATACAAAACAAAGATACAATTTTAAAGGCTGTGAGAGAAAAGCATCAGATTACCTCCAGGGGAAAGCAATACAGATATCAACAGATTTCTCAGCCCAGACCCTAAAAGCAAGAAGGACCTGGAACAAAATATTTCAAACTCTGAAAGAAAACCAAGAATCCTATACCCAGCAAAACTTACCTTCAGATTTGATGACGAAATAAAATCCTTCCACGATAAACAAAAGCTTAAAGAATTCACAAAGAGAAAGCCTGCCCTACAGAACATTCTCAACAAAATATTCGAATTGGAAGAAACAAAAAATAACAATCTCAGTCACTATGGAGAGGAATTACCCTAAAGAAAGAGTCAATTAAAGGAGAAAAAAAGTTAAGCTAAAAACCCCAAAAAAGCTAAAATGGCAGGAAATACAAGTCATATCTAATTAATAACCCGAATGTAAATGGCCTAAACTCATCAATCAAAAGACATAGACTAGCAGATTGGATTAAAAAGAAAGATCCAACAATATGCTGTCTTCAAGAGACTCATCTCATAGAAAAACATGCCCACAGACTAAAGGTGAAAGGTTGGGAAAAAACATACCATGCACATGGACTGAGTAAAAAAGCAGGAGTTTCCATCCTCATTTCAGAGAAAGCAGACTTCAAGCCAAAGTTAGTCAGAAGGGATAAAGAAGGACATTTCATACTGCTTAAAGGAAGCATAAATCAGCAAGACATAAAAATCATAAATATTTATGCACCGAACAGTGGTGCATCCACGTACATTGATCTGATCCGTCTCAACTTCAGGAGCCAAATAGACCAAAACACAATAATACTGGGGGACTTTAATACTCCTCTCACCGTTGGACAGATCTTCCAAGCAAAAATTGAACAAAGAAACCATAGGACTCAATGACACAATCGCTAATTTGGACTTAACAAAAATATATAGAATATTCCATCCATCAAAAAGCAAATACACTTTCTTCTCAGCAGCTCATGGGTCCTTCTCTAAAATAGACCATATGTTATGCCACAAAGCTACTCTTAGCAAATACAAAAACATAGAGATACCACCTTGTATAATATCAGATCATAATGGAGTGAAATTAGATATCAACGACAAAGTTAAAAACAGAAACTACTCCAAGACCTGGAGATTAAATAATATGCTATTGAACGACACATGGATAGCAGAAGACATTATGGGGGAAATTATAAGATTTTTAGAGGTCAACGAGAACAAAGATACAACATATCAAAATCTCTGGGATATTATGAAAGAAGTGCTAAGAGGAAAATTCATTGCATGGAGTGCATTTAATAAAAGAATGAAAAGTCAACAAATCAGTGACCTCACATTACAGCTCAAAGCCCTAGATAAGGAGGAACAGATCATCACCAAAAGTAGTAGAAGACAGGAAATAATCAAAATCCGAGCTGAAATCAATGAAATTGAAACAAAAAAAACAATTCAAAAAATTGACAAAACAAAAAGGTGGTTCTTTGAAAAAATAAACAAAATTGATAAACCCTTAGCCACGCTAACGAAGAGAAGGAGAATGAAACTCCAAATTAATAAAATTTGTGATGGAAATATTACAACAGACACAATTGAAATACAAAACATAATAAGAAGTTACTTTGAAAATTTATACTCCAACAAATTAGAAAACCTTGAAGACATCAACAGGATCCTAGAGGCATATGAGACACCCAAACTGAATCTGGAGGACATACACAACTTAAATAGATCAATTTCAAGCAATGAAATAGAAGAAGTCATCAAAAGCCTACCAATGAAGAAAAGTCCAGGACCGGATGGATTCAAAGCCGAGTTCTACAAGACCTTCAAAGAAGAGCTCGTTCCAATACTCCTCAAAGTATTTCGTGAAATAGAGGAGGAGGGAACCCTTCCAAACTCATTCTATGAAGCTAATATCATCCTGATACCAAAACCAGAGAAGGACACATCGAGGAAAGAAAATTTCAGACCAATATTTCTAATGAACATAGATGCAAAAATTCTTAACAAAATTTTAGCGAATCTCATACAAAAGCATATTAAAAAGATAGTGCACCAAGATCAAGTGGGTTTCATCCTGGGGATGCAAGGTTGGTTCAACATCCAGAAATCAATAAATGTAATTCACCACATCAACAGACTTAAAGTCAAGAACCACATGATTATTTCAATAGATGCAGAGAAAGCACAATAAAATACAGCATGCCTTCAAGCTCAAAATCTAGAAAAATAGGGATAGTGGGGACATTCCTCAACATTGTAAAGGCTATGCTAAACCCACAGCTAATATAATTCTAAATGGAGAAAAACTGAAAGCATTCCCCCTGAGAACTAGAACAAGGTAGGGATGCCCTCTTTCGATACTACTATTCAACATTCTTCTTGAAACTCTAGCCAGAGCAATTAGAAAGACCAAAGTAATTAGAGGAATACGAATAGGAAAAGAAGAGATCAAACTATCCCTATTTGCTGATGACATGATTCTCTATTTAGAAGACCCTAAGAATTCCACCAGAAAACTTCTGGAACAAATAAATGAATTCAGTAAAGTAGCAGGATATAAAATGAATACTCATAAATCGAATGCATTTTTATTCATAAGTGATGCATCCTCTGAGAGAGAAATTAGGAAAACTACCCCATTCACATTAACCTCAAAAAAAAATAAAATACTTGGGAATCAATCTAACAAAAGAAGTGAAAGACCTCTACACTGAGAACTACAGAACACTAAAGAAAGAAGTTAAAGAGCATCTGAGAAGATGGAAAGATCTCCCATGTTCTTGGATAGGCAGAATTAAAATAGTCAAAATGCCCATACTACCAAAAGCACTATGCAAATTCAATGCAATTCCAATTAAAATCCCAATGACAGACCTCATAGAAATAGAGCAAGCAATCATGAAATTTATTTGGAGGAATAAGAGACCCACAATTGCTAAAGCAATCCTTAGCAAGAAGAGCGAAGCAGGGGGTATCACAATACCAGACCTTCAACAATACTACAGAGCAATAGTAACAAAAACAGCATCGTACTGGCACCAAAATAGACAGGTAGATCAATGGTACAGAATAGAGGACACAGAGACAAACCCAAATAAGTACAGGTATCTCATACTTGACAAAGGAGCCAAAAACACACAATGGAGAAAAGACAGCCTCTTCAACAAATGGTGCTGGGAAAATTGGAAATCCATATGCAGCAAAATGAAACTAAACCCTTATCTCTCACCCTGTACAAAACTCAACTCAAAATGGATCAAGGACCTAGAAATTAGACCAGAGACCCTGCACATAATAGAAGAAAAAGTAGGTCCAAAATTCATCAGGTTGGCCTAGAACCAGATTTCCTTAACATGACTCCCAAAGCGCAAGAAATAAAAGCTGGAATCAATGATTGGGATAGAGTCAAACTAAAAAACTTTTTATCAGGAAAGGAAACAATCAGCAATTTGAAGAAAGAGCCTTCAGAGTGGGAGAAAATCTTTGCCACACACACTTCAGATAGAGCACTAATCTCCAGAATCTACAAAGTGCTCATAAATCTTTACACCAAGAACACTAATAACCCAATCAATAAATGGGCCAAGGAAATGAACAGACACTTTACAGAGGAAGATCTACAAGCAATCAACAGATTCATGAAAAAATGTTCAACATCCCTCCTTATAAGAGAAATGCAAATCAAAACCACCTTAAGATTTCATCTCACCCCAATTAGAATGTCTTTTATTAAGAATACAGGCAACAACAGGTTTTGGTGAGGATGTGGGGAAAAGGGTTCACTCATACATTCCTGGTGGGAGTGCAAGTTGGTGCAGCCACTGTGGAAGTAGTGTGGAGATTCCTTAGAAAACCTGGAATGGATCCACCATTTGACCCTGCTATCCCACTCCTTGGCCTATACCCAAAGGACTTAAAATCAGATTACTACAGTGATGCAGCCACATCAATGTTCATAGCTGCTCAATTTCACAATAGCTAGATTGTGGAACCAACCTAGATGCCCTTCAGTAGATGAATGGATAAAGAAACTGTGGTATATATACACAATGGAATATTACTCAGCCATAAAGAAAAATAAAATTATGGCATTTGTAGATAAATGGATGATGTTGGAGACTATTATGCTAAGTGAGATCAGCCAATCCCCAAAATCCAAAGGCCAAATGGTCTCTCTGATAAGTGAATGATGGTGGAAGGATGGCAAGAATGGAGAAATGATAGAGAGCATAAGAGGGAAGGGAGAGGTGGGGTTGAGGTTCGGGGGTAAGAATAATAACAGTATGTGTGAGAGACATCATTGCCCTGTGTACATGTATGAGTGCACAGATGGGGTGACTCTACTTTGTGTACAACCAGAGAAACAATTCCTGTACTCCATTTGTGTTCAATGAATCAAGAAATTAAATAAAAAGAAAAAAAAGAAGTAGAGTATGATAGGATGAAAATGCCACTCTCCCTCAGTGATCCTTCTCCTAAAAAACTGTAGCCCCAGTCTCATAATGAGAAAAATGTCACACAAATCCAAATTGAGAGACAATCTACATGTCTGACCCCTCGTCCTCAAGAATATCATGATTGTAAAAAATATGAAAAGTCTAAGTTATCACAGCCAAGAACCACTTAAGGAGAAATGAAAGATATAATCATTAGGTGGAATTTGGTTTTGATTTTGAATTCCCCAAGCTTGGAATTATTTTGCTTACAAAGAAAATTGTTGAAATAACTGGGAAATTTTGAATGAGATTTGTGGAGTAAACATCAATGTTGAACTAAATTTATTATCCTTATTTTGATAATTTCACTCTAGTTATATAAGATAATTTCTTATTTTTAGGAAGTAAAAGTATTTAGGAATAAAAAGGCATCATGTCTGCAACTTGAAAATGGTTCAGAGGAAAACAACTTTGTTATATACCTGTATTTATCAAGAAAGAGAGGAGGAGGAGAGATGAAACAAGTTAACAACATATTAATATTTGGGGAATATTTCCTTAGAATTTTTTGCACTATTGTTACAAATCTCCCATAAATCCAAAACTGTCAATGTCAGTTTTGTCTGGCTTGAACTTTTATTTTATTTACTTATTTATTTATTTATTTATTTATTTATTTTGGTTCTGGGGATTGAACTTGGGGGCACTCGACCACTGAGCCACCTCCCCAGCCCTACTTTGTATTTTGTTTAGAGACAGGGTCTCACTGAGTTGCTTAGGGCCTCACTAAGTTGCTGGGGCTGGCTTTGAACTCGCAATCCTCCTGCCTCAGCTTCCCGAGCCGCTGGGATTACAGGACTGTGCCACCACGCCCGGCTTGAACTTTTAGAATGGAATCACAGTATACATTATTGTGACTTATGTTGTTCTTGTTATGTTTGTGAGAGTCATTTATGTTGTTGCATTTCATAAGTTTATTCACTTTCATTGTTACATAGTATCCTATTGCATAAATACAGAACAATATATTTTGGCATTATACTATTGTAAGGCATATGGGTTGGTTCCAAATCTGGGCTAACAAAAGATGCTAGTAGGAACATTCTTATGTGTGAATTTTGGTTCATATCTTATTATGCTTATATCAAGGAGTAGTATTAGAATTGCATAAGATATGCATATATCTAGTTTTAGAAGTTATTGCCAGGCTTTCAAATTTTTTTATAGAAAATTTCATTTCTACCTATGTTATAGAAGCTAGAGAAAACATTCCTTCAACTTTAATATGAAGAATAATAAGATAAAGTACAAAATTCTAAATTTCTTCTTACAATCAGAGACCTAAGGTCTCAGGGACAGAGGGAGACAACAGGGAGTTTGCACTCACTCATGAATTCTCCTTGGACCTTTACTGAAGATTTGTAAGAAACAGGGTATTTTCTTACAAAAATAGGAAAACACATAGTGATGCAGACATGCAGGAAGATGGCAAATACCAATGAATAAAAATTAAGAAGCTAAAAACCCTCCTTAAAATTTTCTCTTATATGAAGCAAAATCCCTTAAGTCACTACAGAAATATGGAGCTAATTGTTATGCACAGATAAATTATTGTTTCTGAATGGCTAAAACTCCTACCTCCTTAAAAAAAACACTATGGGAGGGTCATAGAAAGAGTTCTGAGCTAAAAATGTCTACCAATACAATTAAAATTCTACTGTGACCAAAAAAGGGAAAAAATTGTCTCTGCCACAAACCAAACTCAAGGTGGAGGTTTGCTGTCATGGGAAGGAAAAAAACCATCTTTGAGAGTTAGACATAGATCTTGTCTAAAGCTGAGATTGACCCAAGATATTCACAAGTGTCCCTCAATCTCCAGCCTAACAAGCACCATGCCTCCTTAAAAAAATAAATGAGCAAAGTAAATGCCAACAAGCAATAGGAATATAATACTAAAAGTTGTTAATAATACAGAAAAATAAAGATTAAAAAAATCAATGACACTGAGAACATAGAAATAACACAGGAAAAAAACAGTGAAATTATACTTTCTTTGAGACAGGGTCTTGCTCAATTGCTTAGCTTAGGGCCTCACTAAGTTGCTGTGACTGGCGTCAAATTTGCAATCCTCCTGCCTCAACCTGCCAGGTCTCTGGGATTACAGGCATGTGCCACCACACCCAGCTTATCCTTTTATTTGAATTTAATAAAATTGATTAATTGTCTTGCTAAGCAGAGCTAGAGAAAATACACAGTGTGTTAGATTTCCATTACTGTAACAAATGCATAAGACAATAAATTTATGAAGATAAAAGTTTTATTTTAGCTTGTGATTTCAGAGGTTCAAGCAAGTTTGCTTGATCATGTTTCCTTTGGGCCTGTGGTTGGGCAGTACATCATGGTGGGATAACATGGCAGAAGTAGGTCCAACATAATAGACTGGAAGCAAAAGAGAAAGAAGAAGAGAAAGTTCCAGGGCCTCAATTCATGCCTTCAAGGGCATGCCTCTATATTATGGGAAGACTTCTAACTGGGTTTCACATTTTAAATGTTCTGCCACCTCCTAACAGCACCATGGGTTGCAGACTAGGCCTTTAACACATGCCTTTGAGGGAATTCCATGGAGTGGCATACTTCGGTCATATGATTATTCCATTGCTAGTCTTTTGAGAAATATCCATACTGCTTTCCAGATTGGTCCCACCAATAATACATCCTCATCAGCATTTATTATTATTTACATTCTTGATGATTGTCATTCTAACTGGAGTGAAATAAGATCTCAATCTATTTTTGACTTGCATTTCCCAACTTGCAGGAGATGTTGGACATATTTTTCATAGATTTTATTGGCCATTTGTAGTTATTTTTTGATAAATATCTATTTAGTTCTTTTGTCCATATATTTCTTATTTTTGTGGGGGAGTTTTTTTTTTTTATTTTTTTGTTGGGGTGTTAAGTACTCAAGGAATGGAAAAAAAACTCAAGGTTATCTTTTATGTATTCTCAATAAAAAACACCAGAAGGATTTTGAATTTTATAAATAGAGAGCTGTAGACTGATTTTGGGAAAGTAAACCAAAGCAAAACAAATAAATGCAAACAATAAATAGAAAATCAAAGTAATTTTGGAAAAGAATACAGATGACTCAAACTATTTGATTTCAAGATTTACCATAAAGCTAACTTAATCAGGATCCTATGGTATTTTCTTTTAATTTAGAAATCTTAAAAGGTAAACTTAAGTACCTAAAGATGAGTCATAACAGCAGATTACACAAAAATAAAACTTAAAGATGAATTAAAGTAGCAGATTATACATAGTTCAAGATAGAATAATCTGGAAGATAGGTTGAAGAAAATAGCTAGATTAAAGTCAGAGACAAAATGATAGAATTTACAAAAAATAATGTAAGATATATCAAAAGAAAAAGCATGCCTTCAACTCTGTCATACTCTATCAGATCAAATCTCCAACAAAGGAAAGAAGAAACAAAAACCTGCTGCATTAGATTCCTACTGCTATTGCTACAAATTAACATGAACATAATGATTTAAAACAAAACGTTTTTTCTCACATTTCTGAAAGTCATAAAATCTTTAAAAAATAAAATAAAATGAAAAGTAAAATAAAATATCATCAGCTAACAATAAAAGTACTCATTAGTTCAATCCTATTTATTTAATAATTTTAAAGTTGCCAGTTTAATGGGAAATCTATCCAGAATCATTTCCATTATTTCTAAGGATGAACTTTCTTTCATATAATCATTGGCTATTTGTTTTATGTCATTTGTAAATGACTGATACATCTCCTTTCAAAATGGATTGTTATTTTGCATGATTTGCAGCAAATTATTAAAATAAAGATACTATTACTTTGTCTATAATATGAATATATTGTCTATTCTCTTGGTTCGAAAAAAATAAAATTCAGGTGTTGTCAGGACTTGCTCCTTGCAGAGACTTCAGGGGAAAATACACTCATTTCTTTTCCAGATTTTAGTGCCACTGGCATTCCTTAGCTAGTGTCCATATCATTCCAATGTGCAATCTCTTATTTCCATCATCACATCTCCTACTTATTTTTGCCTTCATTCTTGAGTGATATGTTCAATGTGTATAGAATTCTGGATTGGCAATTTCCCTCACTATTTAGATGATATGGTTTCATTGTTTTCTGGCTCCCAGTTGGTGCTGTAGTGAAGTTAGCTGTTAATATACACTTGGAAAGATATGTGTCATTTTATTAGGCTACTGTTAAGATCTTCCCTTTGTCTTAGAGTTCTGAAATAATGTATCTAATTTTTATTTCCTATTTCTATCACTGGGATTGACAGTGGACAAGGGCTTGCTAAAACAGTGGATTGGTTCCTTCACTCCTGGAAATTCATCTGCCACTGTCCCCTCAAATATTGCTTCTGCCTAATATTTTCTATCCTTTCTGCCCCCATGAAATTTGAATTAAATGTAGGTTAGAGCTCTTCATTGTATCCATTATGTCTGTCTCTTATCTGTGTTTTCTAGATTTTCATAAATACTTGTTGCATTCGGGATAATTTATTCTCTATTTCCTATTTTACCATGCATGTGTGTATAATTAGCACTTAAACTTATACATTGAGTTCCTCATTTATAAATATGCAAATATAAATAGATAAATATATTATATATTATCATTAGGAATTGATGTATAAAATTTCTTTAAGATGCACTTGTTTACACATTCTTATTAACTTTATGTTTAAT
The DNA here is from genome assembly GCA_020662805.1 of Glaucomys volans. Lineage (NCBI taxonomy): Eukaryota > Metazoa > Chordata > Mammalia > Rodentia > Sciuridae > Glaucomys > Glaucomys volans. The sequence continues at coordinate 46,124 of JAJEJO010049877.1, forward strand.
TATTTAATAATCTATATCTGACAATTAAGTTCCTGATATCTGAGTCTATTGCAATTTTCCATTGTTTTTGCATTTGTTGTTTTTGTTCTTATTGACAGTATTGAGTTTACCCATGTGCCCAGTTATGTGTATCTGGTTCTCTGTCATTGTAATGGTAACAAAACTTAAGATTAATATGATTTTCTTCACAGAATATTAGCATTTGCTTCTGTGGGAGTACCAGGGATTCTTCTAATCTGAAACAACCTTCATCCAAGTTCAAGATGATATTTCTTTGACTACCCTGGCTTTATTGCTACCATAGTTTCAAGACCAAAAATGGGTTCATTTACTGAGTTTGTCCTTATTAAATACTGTAGTCCTTTGGTGGTCCCAAGTTGACGAAGGGGTCTTTTTTTACAGTTTTCAGTTTGTTCAGACTCTGAGATTTGTTTTCCATTTTTTTAACTAAGACTAAAAAACCTAATAAATTCACAAATCTGGAGTTTTGAAATATACCTGGTAAAAAGTAACTTCCATTCTTAACTTTAGGTTCCTACTGTCTTCAATTTTCATCTATTAAATTATTTACCATGTTATTCTTTTATCATAAATTTAATATTTCTTAAAAAGCATTTTAATTGTATTTAAATGGAAGTTTCAGCCAAGTAGCATCAGCTGCTCTTACTGTGAGCCAGCAGTCTCCTTCCTTTTGCTAAGAAGAGCAAAATACAGTCAAAACAATTTATATAAGTAATACTATTAATATCTAACTTGTAACTTATAACCTATAACATACCAGTCATTCACAATTATCAAGTAAAATCACCATTGACAGCTAAAGCCCTCTTTCTGGGCATGATGGCACCATTCAGAAGTCTAGCTTTAACAAACGGGGACCCAGAGAAAGAAACATGGGAGGGATTGAGAAGTGGTCACTGCCAGTTAGGTCACTGTGTAGCAATGGGAATATTAGAAAGCGGGCTCAATGAAACTGTTGGGAGTCTTAGAAATAAGGCAGCACTTGACACAGCACTTCTCTTCCTTGTACTACTGACTTGGTGTTTGAATGAAGCATATACAAGCTTCCATTGCAACTGAGGTCAAGCCATTTGCTTTGGCAGTCGAAGCCAATTATTAAAATCATTGAATACAGCATTTTATCCATAGTAAACTGACTTTCAAGTCACACTGAGAGTCTTGGACAGGTTATGTAGCAGAGATAGAGCATCAGTTTGGAAAAGAACTTGGGAAATATTCCAGGGAATGCTCACAGTAGCACTGCTGAGACTGGCTTATCACCCCCACTCCCATTGCAGATGTGATGACACTAAGACAAAAACAGAGACAGGAACTTTGCAAAATCACACGGACAGCTGACAACAACAAACAAAGTGGCAGCATATAATGCAGTCATCTTTTTCTCTGGACCAGGGCAAATTTCTCTACACCTTTTTGCTTCTACAATATAAACAAAAGAATGGCCTAGGAGCAGTGCCACTGGGGAGGGAGCAGACATAGAAGTAGTCACTGGAGAGGTCTTGATAGTGGTTTGGGCTGGGCTGTGAGTATTAGAAACAGAGAAAAATAAATGGATGTGAGATAAATTTTGGTGAATGAGAGAACTGCACTTGCTGATAGATGAGGTATGAGAAGTGAGGCAGATAGGAAAATTTGAGAAAGGAGATAGGAAGAAGAACTTGCAGGTTTCTGTTTGCATTCACTGAAAGTGGACAGTTATTCTCAACATGTATCACAAACTAAAACAGAAATAATAATACTCGCATAATATATTCTGGTAAACAGAAGAGGCAAATGGAAGGAAGGGAAGGAAAGCCCACCAAGGAGCTCCAGATGCACAAGGCTCTGGTCAGCTGATTTAGAGATGGAGTAGAAATATGACCTTGGTACACCGTCCCACTTTGGGACATACTGGTGTTGAACACTGGATGGGCCCAAATAAAGAGAACTCACTTGGTGCAGGAAGATGAGATGACAGGAGTGGCATGGAATCAGAAGTTTGGTTTTGGTCTTTTTGAGTCTCAAAATCCCATGAGTTATCCAAGATATGGAGTTAGAGACAAGAGAGTAGACCTGGAGGATAAGCACTGCCTGTTACAAGCTATTTGATCTTGTAAAAGCAATTTTCTCTTTTTCTGGTCTTAGAGATTGTCAGTGGGTAGGGGTCAGCACAAATAAACCAAATCCTCAGGCAGCCACTATTTCCCAGGCAGGTCCCTACAGACCAATAGCAGAAGAATTTGGCAAGGGGTATTCTTTTAGCTCCTTGGGATAGCTCCATAACAAAATTCCTAAGTCTGGGTAATTCATAAACAAAGAAATTTATTGATCTGGAAGTTATGGAGTCTGGAAGGTACAAGGTGAAGGTACTAGATGGTTTAGTGTCTATGTCCCTTGTTGCTAATGTCCTCACATGGCAGAGGGATAAACAAGCACTTTTGGCCCTTCATTATAAGGATATTAATATCAATAACCTTGTAAAGGCTCTACCTCTTAATAATATTGCATTTGGGATTGGATTTCAATATCTAAATTTTGGAATGACAAACTGTCAGACCATGGTAACGGTAAGACCCCAGGGGAGGGTAACTAGGTTTTGAATAGGTCAAGTACACCTGCAGAGAGAGACTGCTAAATGTAGCCACAAATGGTTGACCTCCTAGAGGGAGTTGTGTGTAAGTATTGTAGTTGAATTTCAACAGGCAGAAGAGAATTGGCAATGATATGTGCCATCAACAAAGGAGAGTGGGGATAAAGATAATGAAGGAAAGTGGTATTTTAGGGAGTGTGCACCTGGCAGTTTGAGGGTGTGACACTTGAGTTGAGACCTGAGAATAGGTGAGTAGGCCCAGGTAGCTGGAGTGTACTGAGCTACCACTGTGATTTACACACCACTGTGAGAGATGCAGGTGTCGTTCATTGCACCTGTAGTGGGAAGCCACAGGAAGGTCCTGAGCAGAGCTCTGACAGGAACTGATTCTGATGAGCAAGAGACCATTCTGGCCACGGGGAGGTGAACAGAATGCGGAGGGACCCGGCAGACCCAGGGAAAGGGTGACAGGAAGGCTGCTGCTTCTCAAGCCTGCATTCAACCTTGGCTGGCATGAGTGGAGCCTCAGCCCCAAGTCCTGGACTTCATGATAGCAGGTCAAGGGACTTGAGAGATGACACTCAGGGCCACGCTCCTCTGCCCTCAGCTTGTCTTCCCTAAGCAGAGAGGGTTTAGGAGGAGCAGCTGAGCCTATTCCTCTGGCTGGTGTGCACCCTCTTCCCTCTGTTCTGAGGGCCTCCTTGTCTGACCACAGGATGCAGGGAAACATATGATCTGCTGTTGGCCAAAGAGAAAGGGCCCTGACCCTCAGGAGAAACCCCAAAGCCACGGGAGACTGGCCAGCTGCACTAATGCCTGGCCAGACTCATCTGAGGAAAATCAGGAGAGAAGAGAGGAAGAGCCAGTCTGGCAAGCCCACTGTGGCTGCTTGACTAGGCCAAACTCCTCCCATCGGGGTTTGTCTGTAAAGGAGCTGGGACTTCCATCTTCAGCTGCCCAACTCAGGACCCTCTGGTCCAGAACTCTGTAAGGGAAGAGAAGTGCTTTAGATGTGCTTCCTGTAGTTGTGACCATGACTGTGAACATCATTTACCTGGGGCCCAGGGCTGGGTGTTTCCCATCAGGAATCTGGCTACCACTCTGGCCTGCCCATTGAGGATTTGGCTTGAGCCTTGTCCCTTGCTACTCTGGGTGAAGCCCAGGGACCATTGGTAGTATTATCATCTGGAAGCTTTCTTAGATATGTGAGTTGGCCCCAAAACTTCTGAGTCAGAATCTGCATGTTAGCAAGATCATAGGGGACCCACAGAGAATTCATAATGTAAGATGCACTGTAAATTTAGTGTTATCTCATCAAGAACTTATTAAAGTAAACTGGTTCATTTTAGAAATCTTAAAACTATTTTTATTAATGTTTGGGAGCAAATTGATGAACAGATGCCTATGAAGCATAAGTCCCCACTTGGGGCACAGATGTGTGGTTGTTAGCAAGGGCAAGCTGGCTGTCCCCTGAATGAGTGGCCTCATGGCATCTTGCTATTGGCCTCTCTGCATAAACGGGCCTATGCTTCTTGTTCCCTCCAGCCTGCTTGGCTTACTACTAGCTCAGTTTGCAAGGCAGGCCACCCCCCAGACTTCCTGCAATCATTACAACAGACAGCACACAGCCTCCAGTGGAGGTTAGAGGAGGGGTGGAAACCCCAAGCCATGGACAGCCTGAATTCAGAAACTCGAGGCCCCTAGGAAACTCTCTTGCTTTGCCCTCTCCACAGGTGGCTTCTTTTTTATCTTATTTTCAAAATTCATCTTTATTGGTTCTTTACACATAATAATGGAAATCCTTATGCATATTTTATATGAATATAACACAATTCGGTCAATCTCATTCCCTTGGTGACTTCTTGGTGCTACTCAAGCTGGTGCCACCTTGGCACAAATTCCTGTGAAAGAGGGCTATTGTCACAGTCATTTTATTAAGGAGACAAGGTGAGCTCAAAGAGGCTAAGAGTCCAGATCATGGCTATTCAGCTGATGACAGAGTAAGACTAAAACATAGAAGATTGTGACTAATGATCTTATTCTCTTCCTGTCTTGCCCTTCATTTACACATAAGTGCACTTTCCAACACGTGAACTCCAACATTATCAGGGTTGAAGGGTTTTGAGAATTTATTCTGCACGTTGTTTATTTTTTCATTTTTATTTGTTTTTTTAGTTATACATGACATTAGAATCCGTTTTGATATATTATACAAGCATGGAATATATCTTGTTAGCATGCAGAGCATCTGCCGCCCCCACTGAAAAGCTCAGCCTGATAGAGACTTCTTTCCAGTGATGCAGACTCCTGATTTTTTAATACCTTCCCAAATACTCACAGCACAGTCCTGTGAGTCCAATTCCCACCCACAGGAGTAGATTCCCTTGTCCCTTATTCTGGATGCTCTATTTGTGATATGCCAGAAAACAAGTTAGGATTTTTTAAAGCTACATCACTCACAATGAGGTTTACAAAATATTTCTTTCTGTTAGCTTACTCCATATTTCCAGTTCTGACCTTTCGAAATATTTTCTCTGTGTATGGAAAGAAGGGGGCTGGAGGCAGGACTTTCGTCTCCTTGTAAGGTCATTGCCATTTATCACCTGTAGCTTTGCTAATTGCACATTGTCACCTTCACATCATGGGTGCCTCAGAGGGATTAAAAATCCATCCAAAAACTATTAATTGGCCTGATCTAATAATTATTCAGTAAATAAGTAGATTGGGCATCTTAGACTGTGATTAACCCACTGTTAATTGGCTCGCTGGCCTAGCCAAGTACAAAGTCCCAACCTGGCTTTGGAAACCTGCCAATGCCTGGTTGTACCAGGTGGCCAGGAGCCAGGGCCTCATCAAAGTGGGAGGCCACAGGCACAGTCTCAGTTTCAGCTGCTGTTAGTGGAGGCAGGGCAGGAGGAGCCCTCGGATACAAGCCAGCCAAGGCCTCACATTTTATAGATGGAAAACAGATCCTGACATGGGAATTACTTGTTCAGAGCATGTAAACCATCAGGAGTCATGCAAAAGGTTCAACAGTTCCGCCAGTGCATTTTGGGATAGAGGTAGGGAGAGCCAAAAGGGATAATAATACATGCCAAACTGTGACTCAGGCCTTGAGGCCTCAGGGACTGACTGGGGGACTGAGATTTTTAAGTAAATTCTTTATAGCAAAAAGAGCATGCTCTTTCTTGCTCATTCTTTAAATGAGTTTCACTGCTCTCTGTGCCTATAACCTTCAAATCAGGATTTCCAGGCCCATATGTTCAGGCTTGAGGGTTCATTCCAGATTCACCAAGTGGGAACATATGTGAAGGGTCTTTTCAGATTTCTAACCACTTGGTAGTACATGTTGACATATTCCTGCAGACCAGATCTGAACATCCAATCCTTTACCAACTAGAGTCCTGTAAAGCACATAACAAAAATGGTACATTCTCTGGAGAAGGAAAGATCTCAACTCTGAGGAGTTCACTTCTCTGATAGTTTCCCTGGTCTCTGTTCTGTACCCAGTCCTTAGGGAGGGTTCTTCATACCTTTTTCCAGTGATAATGAACCTTGTACACAGATGTCCCACTACTCCAGGAAGTAAACTGTCTGATAGCACCATGTCCTAACTTCTACTTCCCACTACCTGAGCTGCCTTCCCTTGAGGGAATAGGGTTTGCTCCATCAAGGTCTCTTTTGCATCCTTAACATGTTGTGGAGACCCTCTTGAGCAATATTTTTAGCACTAGAGGAGAGAACAAGGAAAACAAAACACAGTCCTTGCCCTCAAAAAACTCACAATCCAAGAGTGGAGACAGGTGGTTTGCAACAGAACATGATTTTAACAAAGCTTCTAATGGAGGAGGTAAGTAAATGGTTTGTGGTAGCAGGCAAAAGGAGCTATTGATTCCTCCAAGGTTGTGAGGAAAGGAAGCATAAGGAGCTGACTTTGAAGTGGGGCTTCACTTGATGAGTGAGGGTGTAGTTGGGGAGATGAGAGGGCAGTTCAAATGGAAAAAATGGCAGGAACAAAGCCATGGTGACAAAGTAAAAGGTATACTCAGAGGACAGTTGGAAGTTCTGAACAGAAGCAGCACAGGATGACACTACTGGAAGGATAGGACTAAGTGTTTGACTCTTCTGAACCTCTGTTCTGGGTAGCTGTTTACTGCACAACTAATGACCCCAAAACAGCAGCCATCTTATTATAAAATCTCAAAAGTCTGTGGGTTTTTGGTATTCAGTTCAGCTCATTTGGGTGATTCTCCTGCCCAAACTGCCTCTGCATAGATCACTTAGAAATAAGTGATGGGCTGCTCTAGAGAGACTCTGATACCAGCCAGCCTCACACATATGTGTAGATCTGGTCCCTTGGCAGGGATACCTGGAAGGCTAGACTCAGCTGGTCCTGTAATCTGGAGTACGTACATATAGCCTCAGCAGCATGGTCTCAGGGCAGTCAAACTTCTTACATGGCATCTCAGGACTCCAAGAGCTTGTGCTCCAGCAACCCACGTAGAAGATGCACAGCCTTTTGTGACCCAGTCTTTTAAAATCACCTGGAAACATTTTTCCCTATATTTTTTGGTTAAGGAAGTCACAAGCCCACTGCAATTCAAGTGGGATAGGGATGTGTAGAACATAACCCAACTGACAGGAGTGTTAAAGAATTTACCATATTTCAAAATCTCCACAACTGCCCCACCAGAGTCAACCAGTCACAAAATGGTCCAAGGCTTTCTTGACTATTGACTCTCTACTTTATGGCTCAAATGTCAAGTGATCTGAATCAGAGGTTGCTTCTTTCTAAAGAGCCTGCTTTTAGAGAGAACATTAAAGGAGCCAGAGAGCATTACTTTACCTTTATCATATCTTTCCATATCTCATTTCCTGTAGGCAGAAAATAAATGAAAGTGGTGAATAACATTTATGGCAGTATTCAAAAACCACTGGAGAGGATACAATGGAAGTGGCCCACTGTAGGGAAAATGTCTGGCTCTGTGAATCTGACATTGGCTCTCTGAGAAATGTTGGACGAATCCATTTCCTCTTTTGGCTTTACTTCTTTATCCCTATAGTAGTGAGGATTGATGTAATACATTTAGAGCAGCAAATAGAACATGCAGTAGATAGCTGAGAGTGTGTGATATCCATTTACTGTAATACAGAAGCTCTGGAGGTGTGATGCTTGTTCCTGCTCAAAATGTTCATGATTTATTACGCTGTTTGCATTTTCATGACTAATGCTACAGTTTTCCTGCCTCTTCTTTGCTCTCTCTCCCTCCAGTGCTTTTCAGTATGCTTTTCAGGCACCCTTCGAAAATATTACATTCCTATGGCTCTCTTAAATGCAATCAGAGGCTATTTTCTCATATCTCATGTGCCTTGAGATCTAAAAATGGCATTGGTGTTGGTTTCCTCCATATCATGACTCCTCTGCCTTCTTCTAAAACAAAACAAAGCAGAACAATACAAACATTTCCATTTATTCAAATGCCATGTCATTTAGCCATATCAAACTCTCTCTTTACTTTTCTAATCTACAGGTTTTTTTTAAATCTCATATGCACATCATCCCCATTTATTGAGCTTAGAGTTTTCTTTTGCAGCCTTAGCCCTACCATCATCATGGAAGCCTTCAGTATCCATGTGTGTGAGTAGTTCCTCCAACTAACTTATAAATTACTAAATCTCCTCATTTACAAAGACCCTCTTTCCCTTTCATCTCAGCCACCCACTTCGGCACTTATACCATAGCTCTTGTCATTCCAGAAGCATTGTTTCAAGCATTCCACTCTCTGACCACAAAAAACTCTTCTCTTTCCAGATTATATTCTTCACCATAATAATTCCTCACAATTTTGGGACTAACCAAACATTGACCGATTTGTATCTGTCAGCCCTTTCTTTCCTCTTCCCAACCCCTTATCCTATTTGGGTTACAGAGCTCATCAGTCAGCTACCCTCTTACCAATGCCTTGACGAACCTCCGTTGCTTCTCATATTTTGTCACCTCAACTCTGCATAAACTGAGCTTCAGCAGTTGAATAATGCTGGGGAAAGTTGCACTTAAGGGAAGATAATTCCTTTCTAAAACCATGGTTATCAACTTCAGTCTTCCAACACTGCCTGGCAATTCTACCATATGCCTCTGGTCAACTTTCATTCCTATTAATCCACAACTATTTCAAATTTTATCTACCATCCCCTTGTCTTTCAACAGATGAAAATGTCCCTATGTTATGGCTATTTAACCTAAAAGTTACCTATGTCATCACCCATATTTACTTATTGCCTTCATTTATGTTATGAGAGGTGACCATTCTTTTGTCTTGGTTAAATTGCTCCCACCTTGCTTTGGATCACACTTGGTCCCTATTTCTTACAGTCTAAGCCTATTTTTTGTCCCTCCTCTTTCTTGTATGTTCAACTGATAACTCTCCTCTGGAATTGGAGTAGTGGTGGGGCAGGGACTTTGATGATTTGATCAGGCTATTCTGTGTATCTGCTTTTAGTAGAAACAAATGCAGTGGGCCATGGGTGTGATTCATTGCAGTGTGAGAGAGAAAACACTACCACTTGATTTGTCTTTACACTTAAAAATTTACCTGTATTTTATGGAGTATGCATATTTACCTGCTGACCTGTCTCATATTTTAAATCCATTTTACAGATAGTTCTGAATCTTGTACTATGATAGAGATGCCCTGAGATAAGAGGGAAGATGCATTGACAGTGGGCCATCACGACTGCATGTCAGTATTTTGAGAAGGTTATAGGTGCTGAGTTAAATAAATTTATTGAGCAATTCTTTTTCGTGACAGTTTTATTGAGGTGCTGTTCACTTACCATAAAATTTATCCCTTTAAAGTATACAATTAAGTGGCTTTATTATTCTCACAGAGTTGATGTACCATCACCACTATACAATTTGAGAACATTTTTCTAACCCCCCAAATGAACACAATGCCCATTAGCAGTCACTCCCCATTGCTCCTCAGCTATCCTCTCATACCCTAGACAACCAATAAATTGCTTTCTATCTGTATGGATTTGCCTATTTTGAACATTTCATATAAACAAAATTATACAAAATGTCACCTTTCTTTCCCTTAGCATCATGTTTTCAAGACTCATTCATGTTGTAGCATGTATCAGTACTTTGTTCCTTTTCTTACTTGAATAATATTCTATTATGAATATATCAAATTTTATTTATCCATTCATCAGTTAATGTGTATTTCAGTTCCACCTTTTTACAATTATAAGTAACACTGATATAACATTCATATATAAGTTTTTGTATGGGCCTATGCTTTCATTTTTCTTGGGCACATACCTAGGAGAGGAATTGTCATATGACAAACTATGTTTAGGTCTTCGGTTAACAGTTAGAGTTTTCCAAAGCAACTCTAACATTTCATAATCCAACTGTAACACTTGAGGACTCTAATTTTTTCATATCTTGTCCAATACATAGTATGAGGGAATACATTTGTAAATTATATATCTGATAATCTTACCTAGCTAAAAATGATTCAAGTACTTGTGTGGAAATTTCTCCAAATATTCAAATGTTCCACAAAATGTGAGAAAATGCTTAATTTCATTAGATTTAGGAAATGCAAATCAAAACCACAATGAGATACTACAGTATGCCTCCTAAATGATTAAAATAACAAAATACAATTTTAACTCAACTCATCTTCACAAACCAGGCGAGTACCTTAAAAATCTTCCTTCAAAGATGCAGCAGATTAAGATAACACTAACAATTGAAGCATAAATGAGTGACAAGAAAATAGCACCACTGACACTTCAACTAATCGGGGAACAAACCCTTTGTAAGCTACATGACAAGGTAATCAGATGTGACAAAAATTGCAATAATTTGAAATCATCAAGACAATATGAAATGTGATATTCCATCAGTATTGTGAATGTTGAACCTTGCATTAAATGTGCATTATGCTTTGAGAAATTAGCAAATTGCAAGGTAAAGGTATCAGGATTTATAAAATATTGACGGGTTTTATTTAGTTCATCTTCATATTATCCCCTTTCAAATTCAAGACTTAAATATGCTATATACTAATTTACTAAGAGTATAGAGATTATCCACTTGTACAAATATATAATCTGTAAATAAATATTTGTTTTTTTAGGTGGATGATTGAAAACATTTTAAACAATAGGATGGGTGATCACAGAAAAATGAATATTACTGTTTTACAGTGCAAACCTAAACTTATGTTCTTCCTGAAACTCCTACTAGTTGTTTGACTTTGAACAAGTTACTTACCCGCTCTCTGCTTGGTTCCTCATCTGAAAAATGAGATGATTGATAACATATATCTCATGGAGCTATTGTGAGGATTAAAAGATATAAGGTACTATGTGTACCTATATATGTATACATATGTAGTACATGCTAAATAAATATGATCGTGATGGTGGTGAATTCTGGGGAGTGGGTAGCACAGAGGAATTATAGTCAAATACAGTAACAAACTAGAATTATATATGAGACCTGACTGTCCTCTGGCCCCAGGGAATGTACAAAGTAACTGCCAGCCTCACCCTATGGAACTGTATGCTATTTTGTTTTCATCTTCTCTAAAGTTCTTCCTCCTCCCTTCAAGTTTTCCCATCAGTTCTACATTTTTCAAACTTCATTCTTTCAGGCTCACCAGAGGATAGGGAAAAACACCTGTTACTTTATTATGCCAAGGAATTTAATTCTTGTTGATCTCACTTTTTCTACCTCTACTGTGCCTGCTGACTTTCTTTCTCATTGCCACGTGGCACTAATAAGATGATTTTATAAACAAAGGATCTTTTCTGCAATAAAATTCAGTTTACCTCCAGGGCTAACACGCTCAAACCACAGCCAGCTCTTAAAATAACAATTGTTTTGCTTCCACTGTAAATGAACAAATGAATAATTGAATGAATGAGCCATCACTCTCCCTGGCTGAAAGACCTCAGGGCCTCCTTTCCAATCATATAAGCAGCTTCACTCTGTTACCTCCTATGTCCCCTAGGAGCTGCCCTTCATTTTGCCACTCCAGGCTAATTTGACTTCCTTCAACTCTCCTCACGTCACTCAGGGCATTGGAGCCAGCCAGGTGCCAGGAGGTTGGGGAAGGTGGCAATGGAGATTATTCAGTTAATAGAGGAGGAAGTATCTGAGGATCTAATGATGTGAGTTATGTTTTAAGGAAAAGGAAACCTGTGTGTTAGACTGAATTCTTCATGGACAAGAAGCTAACTTCTCTGTGTTTTAGTTTTTGTCTGTAAAATAAGTGGGCAGAAGTTTAGAGAGGGAAGCTTATACAAAATATATGAAAATCCTTAGAGCCTCTCACTATTGAGTGACAGGAAAAGGGTTAAATATTACTGAATTCGATTATCTAAGACTAAAGCAGATACAGGAAGTTTCAGTCACTTCACATTGGTCACCTGTGGTTATCCTTGGATGAGGAGAGTAGGGTCATTATTATTTTCATCTTTCACCTTTTCATACTTTTCAAATTCACATAATTGTCATGTGCTGATTTTCTAATCAGTCACCATTTAAAGTCAAGTGAAAAATTCAGGTTGCAACTTTACTTATACAGTCTGATTCCACTTTCAAATAAACATTTGTATGTACATATTAGAAAACATCTGAAAGGAGAAGAGTCAAAAAAAGCAACTGTATACTTTTTGATATGTTGTAAGTTTTAAGTGATAAGTACAGATTTTAAATGGAGAAAAAAACTAACACTTAAAACTGAATTTAAAAGTCTCTGTTTTGCTCCTAGATGATAATAAAATGGAGCCCAGCTCTGCCCCACTCCACCTCAGCAATGAGCTCTAAGCAAGTGGCCTTCTGTTTAAGGTCTGATTTGGATACACTTCTCCCCATAAAATCTAGAACGAATAGAGTTTGCCAGGCCTGTGTTATAACACATGTTTATAGAGTCCTAGAGAAAAACTCAGGTTGCAACCAGAGAACTCCCCTGAATGCACATGCATGCCCTCCTTGCCTTCCTTTTTTTTTTTTTCGTACTAGAGATTGAACCCAGGGTCATTCACCACTGAGCTACATCCCCAGTCCTTTTCACTTTTTATTTTGAGACAGAGTCTCACTAAATTGCTGAGACTGGCCTCCAAATTGTGATCCTCCTACCTCAGCTTCCTGATTGACTGCATTTACAGACATGTGCCACCATACCTGGCCCTCACTGCCATTTTAAGAGCTCACCTCAGGTGCACCACAGGGCCAAACTGATACTTGCTATAGACATCCTTGGCAAGGATATTTGGGTCCCAGTGTGAATCCTGAAGCCATTAGAAGCCATCCAAGTGGGCTTCTTGCTGACAAGGTTCTACCTTAGCAAATTCTGTGGCAACTGTATCAACAAAGGAAACAGATGTTCTAGCACTTACATGATGCCCGTGCTCAGCAATATACCCCACCTTCCAAGTGGGCACTACGCTACCTGCAGGGTCACATGGAACTGGAAGAGTGAGAAACCTCAGACCCTGGCACAGTCCCTGAGGCCCTGAAATACCACTCGTTTTCTCCTTTGGCTCTCCAGGCTTAAGTTGGTGCTGTTACAAACTTACAGGGAGATTGGGATGCCAACGTGGGCTTCAACTCACTGTGGCTCATATGTAGCCTCTGCCACCCTACTTGTTCATAACTTCACTCTAAATTCATGACTGTACTTCATAGTTAACTGAGAAAAAGAGAAGTAATCATGAGAGGACTTCCCTGAGGTATGAAGCTACCCTCACCACAACTACTCCCTACAGCTAACTATACCCATACACTCTGTCTTATGCCTAATGCTATAAAGTAGCTCCCTTCCTATGGCCCCCGTAAACACTCTTTCTACTTGCACAAAAGTTCAATTTCTTTCTCTTATTCATCACTAATTCTTCATCCTATATTGGTTATTTCCTAACAGTATATAAACACATGGTTATTTTCTGCACATCAACAGAACATTCTTTTGACCCACTTCCCCTTTCTGCACTACCTATGGTTTCATCTACACTTCCTGTCTATGCCATCCAAAACTCCTCATTTCCAATGTTCTCTTGAATCTACTCAAATAGGTCTTTACTCCCTCCCCACCCCCGACACACATAGAAACAAACCATGGGAACTGCTCTTGACAAGATCAGCAATGACTTCCATATCACTAAACCTATTGATTAAATCACAGTATTTATTTTACATAACTTATTAGAAACCTTTGTCATTGTTAACCATTGCCTTTTCCTTGATATACTTTTCTCACTCAATTTCCCAACTGCCCATGCAGTCTTGGTTTCCCTACTACCTCACTGGTGGATCCGTTCCCTCTGCTTATTCTTTTTTTTTCATTTTTATTTCATTTATTATAATCTTTATATTCATAATATGTACCTTTGAGTCTGCTTATTACAAGTTGTTCATAGACCCCTTTATGAGAAGTTTCCACCTCACCTGACTTTACAAAGGGTTTTTATTTTGATGAACATTGAATTTTCTACATCTATTTAGAAAACTTTTTCTCCTTTAATATGTTAATGGGATGAATTACATTAACAGATTTTCTAAGGTTAAACTAAGTTTGTATTCCTAAGATAAATCCAACTTGGCAGAATGTGTGATTTGTTTGTGTTTTGCTGGATTCTATTTGCTACTATGACTTTTATGGATTTGGCCTCTCTGTTGGTGGGTGATATTCTCCTATAATGTTTCCCTTTTCTTATGTTTCTGTCTTTCCTCTGTTTATTCTTAAATCTCCTGCATGAACTTCTGTTGTCAGGATGATCCAGGAAACAGTTCCCAAACCTCTTCTATCTACACTTACTTTTAGTCTCTTGGCTTCAAATAATATTAATACTTTTTTAAAACATTAATACTTTTATTTATTTTTATGTGTGCTGAGCATCAGACCCAGTGCCTCACACATGCTAGGCATGCACTCTACCCCTGAGCCACAAACACAGCCCCTAAATATCATCTTTATACCCCTAACTCCCACATTTATGTGTCCAGTTCACTGTTTTGTCCAGAATACATACCCATATATCCAATTACTTATTTAGCATCTATACTTGGAGGTGTAAAAAAACATCTCAAACTCAACATGTCCAAACTAACTTCCTGATTACCTCCCACAACTTATTCTTTCCATGCCCTTCCCTATTTCTTTTGATGGGAATTTCATAATCCAAGTTGTTCAAGCCTAAAACCTTGCAGTTATACTCAATTCCTCTTTTTCTTTCACACGTATATGCAATTCATTACAAATGCTGTTGCATATAACTTTAAAATATAACCAGAATTCAATGACTTCCTGACATCTACATTGCTGCCACCGTGGTCCAAGCCACCATCATTCCTTGCCTAAGTGATGCATTGTCCACCTGAATGGTCTCCAAGATGTCAGTGTGTCTTCTTATACTGTGCACTCACCACAGTAGTTAGAGTGGTCATTTTAAAAAGCTAAGTCATGATTTTCAGCTGTGAGAGAGTTAGTAGTACTACACAAACTATTCACTTATGAACCACCATAAAACTGTACAAAATATACACTGTCTTCTTGTACTAGAGAACAAGGAAGCAGATGACTGACAACTAAGACAAAGAAAGCTCTCAAAGTAATACTCAAATTTCCCTAAAACTCTGCCTACAGAAAGTTTCCTTAATGCATGCAGTGAGCTAGAATCTAGGCAAAGCATGGCACTCCTATAGAGTAAGAAGACAGACTAGAGAGGAAAGTTCTATGAAGTGGTTGGAATCTGTGGGACAGTGTGCTACAAATGAGAGATCTGTAGTAAGTATAATAGCCCTGAAGCCCCCCAGGGAGGTCCCCTGTCAGCCCTTAGATAAAGGCTGGGCTGAACATAAAGAGGAGACTTACCTGAGACTCACAAGGGGCTAGGGGTTGATAATGGAACAAAGATATCAGTTTGGACAATTCTAGGAGACATTGGAGTTTTTGCCCAAGTGAAAGATTAATATCTTGTTAATAACCAGGTGTTGATACCCATGAGTGTTCAGGTAAGATACAAGAAATACTGCATACCTAGTGAACTCCTGCTTTGAGTGATGCTTACTCTAGAGCCCCACCAAAACTGAGTTTCATACTGAACTTTGACCAGTTCAACAGGGTAGGTAGTGTTTGAAGTTTGAGTAGCAAGTTAAAGGGTCATTTAAAACAACTTGGGCTTTCACAGATCCAACTGAACAAAACAAAGCCTGAGTAAACAAGTTCAAAGTGACCAACCAGATCACCAAAACCAAAATTAACCCTGTAGCAGAATTTAGAGGTGCCACAATGTCTCATACAATTGAAACTGATTAGAAATGCAAAAACAAAAACAGATACATGTGACCATAATGAAGAAGAGATTTTAGCAGACAAAATTAAGGGTATTCAAATAATTCAATAAGGTCTCAAACAATAGAAAATCTACATACAAAAGTGGACTGACAACAATGGAAATTCTAGAACTGAAAAATGAAATTACTGAGAGATATATAATGCATTGTGTATATTATGTGTAAATAATATATTACATATGTGTGTATGCGTATGTGTAAAGATAGGCTTACCAGCAGAATATAAATAGCAGAAGAAAGAATCAGTAATCACGAAGACAGGGTGATAGAAATTTTGCAATGTGAATAAAAAGGTGAATAGTGATAAAAAATAATAAACAGGGATCTTAGTACAACAGAAAGGGTTTAAAATATTTATAAGTAGTTGTCCACTAGAAAAAATACAATAATCATTGGGCAGAAAATTATTTCATGCATTATAAATACAAATAAATAAACAAATGTCAATTTTACAGGAATAAATAACAAGTGGATAGATAGGTATGGATATAGGTATGTGTATACACATATCCTGAAAGAAAAGAAAGAGAGAGATTCAAAATGCACGAGGTAGAAAGCATCAGGCAAAACCCAAATTAAACAAAGAAGTAAATCCAAATTCAAACAAAGGTTGCAAAATTATTTCCTTCAGTAATTGATAATGCAAGTAAACAAGGAAAATTCAGTGATGATCTGAACAACAGTGTTTACAAACCCTCAGCTGCATACTGCATATTAATTTCTAATACTAATAGAAGATTCACAAAATGAAACATGCTGAAATGTAAAATTCAATGGATTTTAAATATTGAAATCTTACACAAATATTCTCTGAACATAATTAAATTTGAAAATAAGTAACAAAGTAACGAATATGTCAATAAATATTTGAAAATTATATAACATACTTTGAAATAAGACTTGTCAAAAGGAAAATCAGAAAGTAAATTGTAAAGGAAATTTGATGGGCACACAGACATTCATGTAAATTTTGAAATGAAAATTTAAAATTTCCAAATGATAATGCAAACACTATATATCAAATTCTTGAGAGACAGGTAAAACAATACTTTGAGGCAAATTTAGAGATTTAAAAGAATATATCAAAATATAAATATTTCAAAACATGTTCTATGTTCTCACCTTAATAAACTAGAAATGAAAGTGGAAAAGAACAGAGTAACAAAACCCAAAAAAACAATAATGATGGGAACATAAAGAAATAAACCAGAAAACAGACAAATAATAAAATATATCAGCAAAGGAAAATTGGTTCTTCATAAAGATTAATAGAATTAAAAACCTGAATTATGACTAATGAAGAAAAAGAGAAAGTGCACATTATTAATGTCAAGAAGGAAAGGATATCAGTAAAGTTTAAACATATTTTAAAAGGGTAAGAATAATATTTCATGAGCAACTTTTTGCCAATTGATTTTATAACATAGATCGATTGGACACATTTCTTTATTTTATTAGTTCTTTTTAGTTGTACATGACAGTCGAATGCATTTTGATATAATTATACAATGATGGTATTATTCTAAACAGGACTCCAGTATTTCTTGAAAACATAATTTATCAAAACTGATTTAAGTCATTTTATGTAACCTGAACAACTCAAACCTCTCTAACAGTTTTATTTTATAATTAAAAATAACTTTCTGCATTATACAAAGAATACAAGTAACAAAATCAATAAATGGGTAAGGAAATGAGTAGACACTTCACAAAAGAAGATTTACAAGCAATCAACAGATATACAAAAAATGTTCAACATCTCTAGTCATAAGAGAAATGCAAATCAAAACTACCATAAGATTTCATCTCACCCCAATTAGAATGTCTATTGTCAAGAATACAAGGGATAGTAGGTGTTGGCGAGGATGTGAGGAAAAAGGTACACTCATGCATTGCTGATGGGGTTGCAAATTAGTGCAGCCACACTGGAAAGCAGTATGGAGGTTCCTTAGAAAACCTGGAATGTAACCACCATTTGACCCAGCTATCCTGCTCCTAGGCCTATACCCAAAGGACTTAAAATCAGCATATTACAGTGACACATCCACATTAATGTTTATAGAAGCTCAATTCACAATAGCTAAATTTTGGACCAAAACTAGACATCCTTCAATAGATAAGTGGATAAAGAAACTGTGGAATATATACAGAATGGAATATTATTCAACCATAAAGAAGAATAAAATGATGGCATTTGCAGGTAAATGGATGGAGTTGGAGAGTATCATGCTAAGTAAGATAAACCAATCCCCAAAACACAAAGGCTGAATGTTTTCTCTGATAAGTTGATGATGATACATAATGGGGAGGTAAGGGAAGAATAGAGGAAGGATGGATTATGTAGAGGGAAATGAGGGATGGGAAGGGGATGGGCGGAGAGAAAGATGGTGGAATGTGACAAACATCATTACCCTATGTAGATGTATGATTACATGACCAGAGTGACTTTACTTCATGTACAACCAGAGAAGTGAAAATCTGTACACCATTTGTGTGCAATGAATTGAAAAAAATTATCTACAGCATTTTTATTGTAATGTAAATTATTAAAAATAAATATCAATTATTTATCAAAGAATACAAATAAAAATGACTTTCTGCAAATAAAGCTAAGGTCAGCCAAACCTTTCCAAAATGAAAAATGTACACTAAAATTTGTGAATATGAATGCAAAAACTCTCAATGGAATATTAACAAATAGAATCTAAAACTATATATCAATAATAATGCTTCATGACCAAGTAGAATTTATACCATGAATGTAAGGTTGACTTAACATTTAAAAAACAGTCATATTTCACCCCACTAAATGAATAAAGAAGTAAAATCTCAATAGAATTAGGAAAAGCATTTGACAGAAGTCATCACTCATTCATTATAAAAGCTTTCAGAAAACATGGAATAGACAGAAATATCCTAAATATGATAAAACATATGAATACTTCTCCCCTATGATCAGGACAAGGCAAGGAAATTCTCTTAAACACTTCTAGTCAATATTGTACTGGAAGTCAGAGAGTGGAATGAAACAAGGAGAAGTAATTAAAAGTGCATATGTTTGGAAGAAAGATGGAACGTTTTCTTTATTTGCGGACAACTCATTACAAAGAATCTTCTAAAGAATGTCACTCATGAACATACACATACACACACACAGACACACACACACACACACACACACTCCTACCAGAATTAATAAATAAATTTAGCAAAACTCCATATTCCAATCAAAATTCCAGTAGATTATTTTAACAGATATTTTTCAGTTGATTCCAAAATTTTTATGGAAATAGAAAGGAATTAGAATAGTTAAAACCATTTTGTATCATATGTACAACTGACTAAAGGATTTCCACTGCCTGATTTCAAAATTTAAAGTAAAGTTGCAGCAAAGCAGGCACTGTGGTCGTAATGTAACACTCAGGTAGAAAAATCACTGAAACAGAAGAGACAGTTCAGAAATAGCCTTGTGCAAAATACATGTAATTAGCATTGGAACAATGTCTTAGTCCATTAGGGCTGCTATAGCGAAATATCACAAAAGCTTAGCTTATAAACAACGGAAATGTATTTCTCACAGGAGGCTACAAAATCCAGGATCATGGAGCAGGCAGATTCCAAAATTATTATGGAAATACAAAGAAATTAGAATAGTTAAAACCATTTTGTATAATATGTATAACTGAGTAAAGGATTTCTACTGCCTAGTTTCAAAATTTTAAATAAATTTGCATTCTCATGTGGCAGAAAGGGCAAGGCAACTCTCTGGGATTTCTTTTATAAGGGCTCAGCCCTCAGGATCAAAGCCTTCCCAAAGGTCCCACCCACTAACACCACCATGTTGGAGGTGTGTTTGCAACACGTGCATTTGATAAAGACACAGACCTTCAGACCTGTACACCCAAGATATCAAGCCAATTCAATAAGGAAAGAAAGTTTTTAAATAAATGGTGCTAGAACTTGATATTTATTGGGGGGAAAATGGATCTAAATCCCTAGTTCACATGGTGCACATCATTTTCATTTAAAATTGATCATTGACCTAAATGTGAAAACTAAACTACTAAATTTCCAAATAGTAACCTTCTAGAAAATTCTCATAAACTTGGGTTTAAAAAAATATTTTTTAGCCAGGGCATTAAGGTCACTAATCATAAAAGAATAAAAGTAATTTGTGCTTGATCAAAATTAAAATCCTCCACAAAATAGAACGAATTTGGAGGTCTCATCCTACCAGATCTCAAGTTCTACTATAAGCCTACATTAATCAGGACAACATAGAAATATCATAAGGATTAACACAGAGATGAATGGAACGGAATTCAGAGCCCAGAAATTGCCCTACACATACACAGTCCTTTGGTTTTCACAAAAGTTTTGGAGTAATCCAAGGGAGCAATAAAGTACTTTTGAACATATAGTGCTGGAACAACTAGATATTTATTTTGGAAAATTCAACCTCAACTTCTACCACACACCATAAGCAGAAATTAATTCAAAATGGAATTATGTAAAAAATATAAAAGCTAAAATTCTGCAGCTTTTAAAAGAAAATGAAGAAGGACATCTTTGAGAACTGAAGATATACCAAGATTTATTAGGCTACAGAAGGTGATAATATAAATGAAAAAAATAATAACATGGACTTAAAATTAAAGTTATTGTTCATAATAAGAAACAACTATTACCAAGTCATAGCCAGGAAGAAACTATTTCCACAATATGCATCTGAAAAAACATCGTTCTAAGAATACATATGTAAAAAGACAAAAAATCCACTTTATTTTTTTTCTTTTTTTAAATTTACTTATTGATTCATTGAACACAAATGGAGTACAGCTATTGTTTCACTGGCTGTACACAAAGTAGAGTCACACCATCTGTGCGTTCATGCATGTACACAGGGCAATGGTATCTGTCACACACTCTGTTATTAATTTTACCCCCCACCCGCCCCCACCCCTCCCTTCCCTCTATGCTAGCTATCTTTCCT
The DNA here is from genome assembly GCA_020662805.1 of Glaucomys volans. Lineage (NCBI taxonomy): Eukaryota > Metazoa > Chordata > Mammalia > Rodentia > Sciuridae > Glaucomys > Glaucomys volans. The sequence continues at coordinate 67,082 of JAJEJO010049877.1, forward strand.
CCATTCTTGCCACCTTTCCCCCCCGCATTATGCATCATCATTCATTTATCAGAGAGACCATTCGGCTTTTGGATTTTTGGGATTGGCTGATCTCATTTACCATAACAGTCTCCAACATCATCCATTTACCTACAAATGCCATAATTTTATTCTTCTTTATGGCTGAGTAATATTCCATTGTGTATATATACCACAGTTTCTTTATCCATTCATCTACTGAAGGGCATCTAGGTTGATTCCATAATCTAGCTATTGTGAATTGAGCAGCTATGAACATTGATGTGGCTGCATCACTGTAGCAATCTGATTTTAAGTCCTTTGGGTATAGGCCAAGGAGTGGGATAGCAGGGTCAAATGGTGGATCCATTCCAAGTATTCTAAGGAATCTCCACACTGCTTTCCAGAGTGGCTGCACCAACTTGCACTCCCACCAGCAATGTATGAGTGTACCCTTTTCCCCACATCCTCGCCAACACCTGTTGTTGCCT
>JAJEJO010049877.1:67969-131368 GCA_020662805.1 Glaucomys volans
TGAATTTGTATAGCATTTTTGGAAGTATGGCCATTTTGACAATATTAATTCTGCCTATCCAAGAACATGGGAGATCTTTCCATCTTCTCAGATGCTCTTTAACTTCTTTCTTTAGTGTTCTGTAGTTCTCAGTGTAGAGGTCTTTCACATCTTTTGTTAGATTGATTCCCAAGAGAAATTGATGCTATTACATACATTTTTTGTTGCAATGTCAATGCTACAATCACTTTAGAAATTTTCTAGAGGTTTCTTATAACTATAAAGTATATGGCAGAAACACTCAACAATTTGTTTAAGAATGTTCATAGCAATGATGAAAATGAAGGCACTATTGATACACATAAAAATCTCTCAAAAGTAGAGCAAAAAAGAGGAAGCTCAAACTGAGTAAAAGAAAATATAACACCCCAAAATACATACTGTTTCACATCATTTATATGAGGTTCTAGTACAAGAAATGTAATTAATCCAGGAAAAATGGTAGTGTGTGTGTGTGAGAGAGAGAGAGAGAGAAAGGGAGAGAGAGAGAGAGAGAGAGAGAGAGAGAGAGAAATATATGTATATATACATATGCACATATATATGTGAAAGGTTCATATAAATATAAATGTGCTCGAACAGTTTCATTCATCAGAAATTTTCAAATTGAAATCCAGATGAGATATTACTATACACCATAAGAATGGCTTAATGGCTAAAATTAAAATTTAAAAAACTATCGATATCAAGTGGTGGCAAGTACAGGAAGCAACTGAAACTCCTCTACACTACTTGGGAGTGAGTATAAAATGGTCCAACCAATGTGTAAAAAGTTTGGCAGTTTCTTGTAAATCAAACATCTATTTATCATATATCTTTGCCATTCCACTCAAGTATTTATCTAAGAGAATTGAGAATATATATGCACATAAAGACTTGTACCCAATTTTCATAGTGTTTATTCATGCTTGCCTAAACCGAAAGTATAAACTTCTATCAATAAGTGAATGGGGTTGACTTCCTGATAGCACTCAGAAGCTTTGGGTAGTGATGCACTTTTTTTTTTGTCAAAAATAATCAAGCCAGATTATAATACTCCTCTGTCAGACAGTTGTTATCCATTTTATTTCATATTAAAAGCTAAAATCCTTCCAGTGGTCTAGAAGTTCCTAATGATGTGCTCAGTGCATTAACTTTGTCTCCTGTACCAACCTTTCTGACCTCAACTCTTAATACTTGACCTACCTCACTCACCTTCTGCCATGCCTGGTCCCATGCTTTTCCTGGAACACATCAGGCACATAATCACTTTTTGGACATTGTACTGATTCTTCCCTCTTTCTGGGGAGCCGTTTTTCCAGATATCCACAATATGGCTCATGTATTGCTTCTATGGGTGTTTGTCAAATGTTACGTTCTGATGAGGCCTTAAGGGACGATTTAGTCTAAATTGTAATTGTGCGTGTGCACATGTGTGCACACCCACATATGCAAGAAACCCCCCAAATTCCTACCATTCACCATACACCCTACCACCTTCTGAGAATTGACATTTGCTCCACAATTGCCATCATCAAAAGCACCTCCAAGTGTAATTTTTCAAAGTCCTTTCTCGCATATTTGAATAAATGACTGAAATCAGAAGCTCTAGGAGCAGTTTAGAGGTTGAAAGAACAAGACCTGTGCGAGTCAGAAGCTAAAGATTAGGGTTTGAAAGGCAACTCAGCAACAGTGCCTTGAAGCTTTGGGCAAGTCACTTTGCTTTATAGAGTTCCAATTTCTTCATCTGTAAAATGGAGTGCTTACCCCACCTAGCTCATTAGCCCGACCCCAGGACTAATGTGAGGATCAAGTGTGTGTGGTAGGAGACATTTTAGAAACTGTGAAGGTCTGTTCAGGTGCCAGAAGCTGTTGTTGCCAGATTATTTCAGGCATACCCTATGGACTAGCTGGCCAGCCAGAGTAACTGGATGTATTTAAAGATGGAAAGAGGAATCTTCCAGCTCACTCTACCCTGGCTAAAGTGAGTCACTGAAGAAATCAAGATTAATTATCCACATGTAGCTCTCTCTTGATCCACTGCAACAGATAATATCAAAATGTCCAGAGCAGGAAATACGGCATTTAACAATGTTCCAGAATGGTTCTGATGGCCATGAAAGCTGGAAACTGGCTTCATCTCTCTGCCTATATATGAAATTCCCTAGCCTTTGGGTTTCTTCCTCTCTAATACGTCACTCTGCAGATGATTTTACTCAGAGAAGAGAACACTAGTTTCTGTAGGGATTGAACTGTTGCACAGATCATCTTGCCACACTATTAATCATAAAAAGTCTGATTGATTACTAACCAATCTGTTTACCAGGTCGCAGCTGTAGGCAAGGCTATTCACCAGAATTTGTTGAGTCACCTGCATGATCTTTGTCATATATCTCCTTAGAAAGTCACAGTTGTTAAGAGAGCTCAGCCTTTGGAATTTGCTAAAGTTCTACTGGGGGTGGGTCAGAAATAAACAAGAAATGTTCTCTGTCTTTCAAATGCAGTGCCAGCTCATACCTCTCACGTATACAGATTCAATGCCAGTATGACTGGAAGAGTAGGAGGGGATGGGGTGCAGAGAGGCACTTAGGTACAGAGCTTTTATAGTGATTTTGTAGAAGGAAGATGGCAATTTTGACTCAGAAGGTTAGTGGAATGGATCCAAACTCATTCTCCCATGTGCCCTCCCCCCAAGTACAGACCTCATTCATTCGAAGGAGTTCCTAGGTCTTTGCTTAGCAATTTTTCTGAGCTTCCCATGCAGCAAGAATTTAGTGGAAGGAAAAATTCTGTGCAAAATTTATAGATATAAAAACAATTAACAGAAAGTCAGATTTTCTATTTGGGTCTTGACAACAACAGTAATTAGACAAAGAAGTCAGTCAACATTCATTCTTATCCAACTACACCACTCACTTGTCAGGTGATTCCAGCCAAGTCTTTCTCCCTCTCTGGGAATTAGTGTTACACCAATGGTTTCTGGATTCTGAGCTCTATATGTCAGTAGCAGAATTCTAGAATGTTCTCATGAACCCCTGACTCAGGAGCAAGTCTGTTCTAGTCTTCAGAGGCAGTTTCTAAAAATATTGAGTAACCCTCATTAATTGACCTCATAAATTGACCTCATTTCCCCCTAAGAAAGCTCAAGGATAATTCTTCAGTTTCTTTTCTATCTCTCTAAATGTCCTGAAATGAAGTATGATCTACTTGGAAAATTTAAAGCACACTAAATAACTTGGAGATAGCCATTGCCTGTGGGCCTTCTCACCACTAAAGTGTTCTTTTCATTTGAGTAAATGAGGGTGCTGTCCCCACTGCAAAAGCTGAGCCAAAATGAACATAGACAATGGAGGATACAAAGATTTGCAACCTAATGAGATTCAAGATTGTCCTCAGTGAGCACCATAATCTCAGAGTTAGGCTTGAATCCCTTTGGCCTGGGGATGTTTTCTCTGCTGGGGCCCTCCTGTAGGAATGCCTTCTCTCGAAGGCCATTTGCCAATTATTGGCATGATAAGTACTTCTCTATGTTGGTGCTTCTAAGTGAGGTCAGATAACAAGATGATGAGCATTAATCTTCAGGTATTTGGTGGTTTCTTCCTTGGGATTGGTTAAACATAACCTCCAAATTCCACATTTTCAGCTGATGAGAGAACACAAAAATGCAAAAGCCCTAGCTCTTATCCTCTTGCATTAGTTATGATAAACCCAAGCACCTTGAAAAAAAAACTATAATAGAGCAAATTAAGGTGTGTGTGTGTATAATTTTAAACGAAGAATATATGTTTATGTATGAGTGTATATATAGCATATATACATATATATGTATGTATATACATGTGTATGTATTTATGCACAGTCATGCACACATACACATGTGTATGTGTGTGTGTATATATATATATATATATATATATATATATATATCTTTAATGTCTTAGTCTTAATGTGAATGATCCAGCTGTGTCTCAGAAGGATCACAAGGTCATTCAGGAACCCACTTTTGTTTGTTCCTTCTATCCCTTGGACATGTTGTCTTCTACATAATTCAAATTCTGTACCTACCCCAATGCATTTCAGTCAGAAAGGATGGAAGAGATCACATTTTCAGGCCCTAGTCCAGAAGCAGGTCACATTGTATCTGCTTGTAATTATTGGCAAGAATGTAGTAACATATTCATACCTAACTCCAGAGAGAGTAAGAAACAGTTATGTGTGTTCTTATTATTTTATTTTAATGGAAGAATTGGAAAGTGGCTTTTTGTGGGCAATTAACAATGCTAATTAAAACCTACTTTTCTGTCCACCTCAATATTTGCCTACACCCTTCTTTGCACACCCCCATTCTCCTGAATCTCTAGTTGACACAAAATTGAAAAATGTATGTGGAATGAAGGCTGATTTAGGGCACGATCAAGACATTTGCAAACAATAGTTGTGGTATGTGTCTATATATATCAGCTGTAATAAGTTACAATTTACATACCATACATTCACCCACTTAATATTTAAATATTTTTCTATATTCAGGGAGTGGTGCAATCATTGCCACAATAAATTTGGAGCATTTCATAGCATCCCAGAGAAATTTCATGCCCATTATCTGTCACTGACCCTTAATTCCATCATCCCACCTGGTCCTATGCAATCACTATCTACTCTATGTCTCTGCAGATGAAACAGTTTTGGATATCTCATATAAACGGTATCATAGAATACGGGACCTATTGTGCCTGGTTACTTTCACATTAACATAAGGTTTACAAAATTCATATATGTGGTAGCACACAACAATACTCCACTGCTTTTTATGACCAAATAATATTATATTGCATACAATATAATATTTCAACATTTGTTTTTTTTTTTTTTTTTGTTTTGGAACCAGGGATTGAACTCAGGGACACTTGGCCACTGAGCCACATCCCCAGCCCTATTTTGTATTTTATTTAGAGACAGGGTCTCGCTGAGTTGCTTAGGGCCTCGCTAAGTTGCTGAGGCTGACTTTGAACTCGCGATCCTCCTGACTCAGCCTCCCCGGTCGCTTGGATTACGGGCGTGCGCCACGACGCCCAACTTGCACATTTGTTTATTCATTTGTTAGTTGACAAAAAAAAATTTGTGTGGTTGTTATTTTTACACATAAATTTCCCTCAAAAATGTAAGTATGTTTATGGATTTGAAAATTCAATTCTTTAATGATAACAACTCTTTCAAAACTGATTTATAGATTCAACAAAATTCCCAACCAAACTTTCAATCCAGTAGACATTATAGTTACCAATATAAGCCAGTCATAAACTTCCAACAGGGTTCGGTGTATGCATTGATGTGTGTGTAAATTGACAATTTGATTCTAACGTGCATATGAAAATTCAAAGGTTCAAGAATAGCCAAGGCAATCTTGAAGAACAAAGATGGAGGACTAACATTGCCAGACATTATAGCTATTATAGAGCTATATTAATTCAGACTAATGCACCAGAATAGAGACCAGAAACAAATTCACACAAATATTTGATTCATGACAATAGTGCCATTTTCAATACTGTATCAATTTGCTATCCATTTGTAAAAAATGAACTTATGTCTCTATCACACTGTATTTATCAATAAGTTGTAAAGTGTTTGTACATCTAAATGTGAGACATAAATCAATTCTAGGGTTACATACCTAAATGTGAGAGATAAAATGCTGAAGTTTTCTGAAAACAGTATAGAAGAGCACATTTTTATAGCATTGGGACAGTAAAAAATATTTTTACGGATTAAACATTCCATAGAATGAAAGAAAATATTTATACCATATTAAACCATGCACTCATATAGAGAATATGTAAAGGAAAAGTTTGACAGTACAAAGCCTTGGTGAGAATGTGGAGCAATAGGAACTCATACACTTCTGGCCAGAATATAAATTGTTATGGACATTTCAGAAAACTAGCTACATCTGCCAAAACTGAATGTGTGGACACCTGTGATTCAACAATTATATTGTTATGTAACCAAAAGAAATACATGTGTGTACCAATATGTAGAAGAATTTTCAGAGCAGATTTATTCACAATACCCTCACAAATTTAAATCATTCCAAATGTCCAGTAAAAGTAGAATTATTTATTTATGTCTTTTAATACTAGGTATTGAACCCAGAGGCACTTTGCTACTGAGCCACATCCCCAGGCCTTTATATTCTGTATTCTGAGACAGGGTCTCACTAAGTTGCCCAGGCTGCCCTGTAGACTGCAATCCTCCTGTCTCATCTTCGTGTGTTGTTGGGATTACAGGCATTCACTGGTACAGCTAGCAGTAAAATCATGTTTTAAGAACCTATATTTATAAAATGGAATATTACACAACAATATAAAAGAAGCAACTACAAGTAAGCAGGGTCTGGTGGTACATGCCTGAATTTTCATCTATTCCGGAGGATGAGACAGGAGGATTTCTTGACCCCAGGTGTTTGAGGCCAGCTTCAGCAAACCTTGGAAAGTTTACAGCTTGGAAACCTTGTCATAAAAAAAAACAAAGGAGAAGGAAGAGGACAGGGAGTGGAGGTGAAAGGAAGAAGAAGAGAAAAGGGAAGGGGAAGAAAGTACTATTACATGCAACAACATGGGAGAAACTCAATACACATTATGGTTAGCAAGATAAGCCAGACAAAAAGAATATATGCCATAAATATGTATATGTGTATTTTATATGTTATATAATGTTATATAACTATATATTATAAATATATAGTTATATATCAATATTAAATATACATATAAAATATATATTTATCTATTTATAATACACATATGTACATATTATATATATAAACAAGCACAGCTTTCAGTGGTGATTGAAGTCACTATACTTTGGTTATTTACTTGGAATATGCAATTACTTGAAGGAAGCACAAGAGATTCTCTGGAGAGTGGATCATCTTCAGTTTATGAAGAAGGGTGCTGGTTGCAAAAATATGTCACTGAACTGGATCTTTAGCCTATGATCAGTTTTCTGTGCATGTGGTTCTTCAATAAAAATTTTTAAAAGTCTCTATTTTACTTTTGTTCTTTAGGAGAATTGTTAAGGAAGTGATGCCTGCACCATTATGTTAGACGGTTGAGTCTATATTTCCTGGTAGCAATTGCAAATTTTCTGGTCTAATTCATAGGTCTTTGTTCAATTTTAACTTGACTTTTGTACATGGTGGGAGATAGGGTTTAAATTTTATTCTTCTACATATGGATAACCAGTTTTACCAGCACTATTTGTTAAAAAGGCTATTTTTCATCCAATATCTTTCTGTAACCTTTGTGCAGTATTGAATATCTGTGTGTGTGTTTGTCTCTGTGACTTCTATTCCATTCCATTGGTCTTCATGGCTGTTTTGGTGCCAGTACCATGCTGATTTTGTTACTATCACTCTGTAATATAATTTAAGGTAGGTTATTGTGGTGCCTCTTGTACCACTCTTCTGGTTCAGGATTGCTCTTGGGGGGTATTTTATTCTTCTAAATTAATTTTAGGACATTTTTTATGTCTCTGAGGAATGTCATTGGTATTTCATGGGAATTACCTTGGACCTGTATAATGATTTTGATAGTGTGGCCATTTTAATAATATTAATTCTGCCTCTCCAAAAACATAAGGTCTTTCCAACTTCTGAAGTCCTCTTCAATTTCTTTATTCAGTGCTCTATGGTTTTCATTGTAGAGGTCTTTCACCTCATTGTTAGATTTATTCCCAAGTACTTCATTTAATTTTATTCTATTTTATTTTTTGTGTGCCAGGGATTGAACCCAGGTTCACTCGACCACTGAGCCACATCCCCAGCCCTATTTTGTATTTTATCTAGAGACAGGGTCTCACTGAGTTGCTTAGGGCCTTGCTAAGTTGCTGAGGCTGGCTTTGAACTCGCAATCCTCCTGACTCAGCCTCCCGAGTCACTGGGATTACAGGCAAGTGCCCCTGCTCCTGGCTTATTTTATTTTTTAAGTTACGGTGAATGGAATGATTTTCCTAATTTCTTTCTCAGCAGATGCATTATTGTAGTATAGGAAAGTGATTGATTTATGAATATTAATCTTGCTTCCTAATACTTTGCTGAATTTCTTTCCCAGTTCTACAATCCTTCTGGTGGTGTTATTTGGGTCTTCCAGATGTAGGATCATGTCATCAGTAAACAGAGATAATTTGACTTCTCCTTTTCCTTTTCATATTCCTTTAATTTCCTTCCCTTACCTGATTGCCCTGGTTAGAGTTTCAAGAATTTTGTTGAGTAGGAGTGGTGAGAGTGGGCCTCTTTCTCTTGTTAGTTATATTAAAAGAAATACCTTCAGTTTTTTTTTCCATTCATTATGATGTTGATATTGGGTATGTCATACATAGCCTTTGCAGTATTGAGGTAAGTTCATCTATCCCTATTTTCTTGAGTATTTTTAACATGAATGGGTGTTGAGTTTTGTTGAATGCTTTTTCTGAATGTGTGGAGATGATCATGTGATTCTTGTACTTAATTCTACTTATGTAGTGAATTATATTTATAATTATATTTATTGATTTCTGTATATGGAACTAACTTTAATTCCTTGGAATGAAACCCACTTGACCATGGTGCAGGATGCTCGTATAATTATAAATCTTATTCTCAAAGAAATGTGGTTGAGTATTTCAATCTGAATGGCAGTCCTGCAAGGACTGATGCAGTGGCTTGCCTTTGTTTGACCCAACTTGGCACATTCCCACTTACAGCCATCCCACCCCTTGGGTATATCCAAAAGATCTTTTGGTGTATATCCAAAAGATCTAAAATCAGCATATTACAGTGACACAACCACATCAATGTTTATAGCAGCTCAATTCACAATAGTCAAGTTATGGAACCAAGGTAGGTGCCCTTCAACAGATGAATGAATAAAGAACATGGTGTATATACACAATGGAGTATTACTCAGCCATAAAGAAGAATTAAATTATAACATTTGCTGGTAAATGGATGGAACTGGAGAACATCATGTCAAGTGAAATAAACCAGACTCAGAAAGTCAAGAGTCCAATTTTTTTTTCTTATATGTGAGGACAGACCAAAATAAGGAGAAAAAAGTGGGTGGGTAATCTCATGAAAATAGAAGAAGTATCACTGGAACAAAGGAAGGGGATTGAGGGGAAGGGAGGAGGGAATAGAAAAAGGGAATGAAATCTACAAAATTATGCTATGTACATATATCAATATACCACAGTGAATTCCACATTTATGTATATCTGAATGCAGTAATTTAACAAACTAAGTAGAAGGATGACCAGTAGTAGAGGAAGAGGAATGAGGAAGAGAAGAGGGGACAGAGAAGGAAGTACTGGGGACTAAAGTAGACCAAATTACATTTCGTGCATGTCAAAATGAATCCCAGTATTGTGTAAATCTGCCAGTCACTAACAAAAAAGTTTTTAAAATAGCAATTACTGCTAATACCAGGGAAATAGAGGGAATGGGTGAGATATAGATGAATCTAAATCCACATGATTTAATGATTATCAAATTGGAGCTAAAATTATGGTACTTGGGAATTGACCATACTATTCCTTCCAGGTTTGACCCAATTGAAGATGTCCATGGCATTTTTTTTTTAAAACACAAAACTTGGTAGGCCTAGGCACATTCACTTCCAGTTCTACATTTTAGTTACAGACCAGATACAGCTTTTAAATTTGCTTTATTTCTTCTATTCTTGGTTTATGATTCTTTGCACCATTGTAATGGCAGCTACTCAAGGTAATCTATAAACCATAGGTTTGACTGTTAAAATAGTTCTCTTAATTTAATCTTGGCCATAGTCTCATCTCCCTTTTATTGTCTAGACATTGTATTGGAAGTTTGAGAATACCTGTCTTCTTTTTGGTCATTTGGAATTACTCAAGCAGTTACTATTTCTAAACTTGGGGACCTCCCATCTCTGAAATATCTTTATTCCTTTTCATCTCAGATTGCAGGTCAAAGAAATTCATGTTGGAAATCACCTCTATTGAATGTTCTTCCAATAGAATTAGGAGCAACCAACACAAACTTTCTAACACTTTCCTCAGAATTATAGACTTAGTAGGCCTTAGACTGCAGCCATGTATTTTAGGTGACCATTTTATCATGCTTTGCCATGATGTGAAAGGAGTTACTAGCTTTGAAACTGATAATGTCAATATTTTTGTCCCTGCCGCTTACCTGCTGGGGATTTGTTGCACCCTACTTCAAGACACAGTTCTTGTTTGGGCAGAGTAAAGCTAAGCCGTTATAGCAGAGACCCACCAATAGGAATGCTGGATAACAAAGTGGTTTGTTTCTCTCTCACTTAACAGTCTTTTTTTAATTTTTTTTATTTACTTATTGATTCATTGAACACAAATGGAGTACGCAATTGTTTTTCTGGTTGTACACAAAGTAGAGTCACCCCATCTGTGCATTCATACATGTACACAGGGCAATGATGTCTATCACACATTCTGTTATTATTCTTACCCACCAACCTCAACCCCACCCCTCCCTTCCCTCTATGCTATCTATCCTTTCTCCATTCTCGCCATCATTCCACCCCACATTATGCATCATCATTCACTTATCAGAGAGACCATTCAGCCTTTGGATTTTTGGGATTGGCTAATCTCACTTAGCACAATAGTCTCCAACATCATCCATTTACCTACAAATGCCCTTGGCAAGTGGTTCTGCCCCCTTTGAAGTCATTTAGGAACACAGGTTCTTTCCAAGGTGTTGCTTGGATATTCATTATGACATTGATATCATCTACATAATTAAATGTGAGTGGCTAATGTGAAAAGATTCCAGCTGGTGGGAATGGAGAAAAATACAAGGAAGAAGACACATTGCATTCCTGGGATTCAGGTAGGGAAGTGACACCCATCATTCCTGCTTACTTTCCATTATGATAACACAGTCATGATAGCATCTAATTACAAAAGATTCCTGAAAATGTGGTTGAGGTGGGTAGCCTCATGTCCAAATAGTTTTTTTGATAAAGAATTAAGATTATAGTGTACAGCTTGCAGTTTGGGCCACAACAATTTCACTTTGATTCCTTCACATTCCAGCAGCTACTTTGAACCTTTCACGTGCAATTTATACCTGAAAATATCTGTACAGTTTACCTTAGCAAGTGCTTCCTCAATCCTTATCACACTTGACCTTTCCAACCTCACTGTAAGGCAAGCAAGGTGTGAATTTGGGCCACAAAATCGAAAGAGAAATCAGACAAAACTCAAGCAAGTTATCTGCTTAACAAGTGGCAAGTCCAAGGAAAGTACTCCAATCTTCCTACTCCAAGCACCTGTATTTTTCCACTATTCTGTGTTTTATCAATTTCCATTTAAAGAATCTGTTATATCATTCTTATCTCAGTTCATCACTCTTTCTGCCTTGTCTACTGTCCACATAATTTCTAGGATATACCACAACTGCACATGAATAGAATTCTTTCTAACTCATCAGTTTGATGATGTGTTTCCAATGGGGATTCCTAGGCATGGCTACACCAAGATATATTTTTTATGTCCTTTACACCACTGCTTAAAACAAGCTTTTCATATCATGGCATATGTTGTTCATATTCCCTGACAGGTTCTCCCTTCTGTTCTCTTCCAGCTTATGTTCATCAACCCCTTCAACTTTGTGGCTCTAACTCAATGTTTTGTATAACATTCTCTCTTTTCCCTCAACATCCATAACCACAGGCAATTTATGTGGCTGCCTGGTGCCTCAATAGTCCATTTTTCACACAGGCCAAAAGTTATGTCTGATCATAGTTTTTATATTAGTTTACTAGGACTTTCATAACCAAATGCCACAGACTGGGTCACTTAAACAACAAAAGTGTATTTCTCTTGATTCTTAGAGGCTTAAAGTCCAAGATCAGGGTGTCTGCAAGCTTAGTTTCTTCTGAGACCTGTGTCCTTAGCTTGTGAATGGTAGCCTTTCCCTGTAATTTTACATGGTCTTTCCTCTGTGCCTTTGTCCTAATCTGCCCTTTTTATGAGAACACCAACCACATTGGTTTAGATGACTCAAAGGGTTAGAACCACTTGTCAAGTGTGCTTTGGACCCTAAAGATCTCACCGTACCATAATTACCTCTTTAAAGACCTTGTCTTCAACTGTAGTCACGTCCTATGGTACTCAGGGTAACAATATTGGTATATGAATTTGGGGGCATGCAAGTCAACCCATCATTTTGCTCAAAATCTCTTTGATGGTTCCGCATTGCATTCAGAGCATAGACTAACATCTTTGTGCTGGCTCTAAACACATTTCAGGATTTGGTCCCTCTTACCTCCCTGACTTCATCTGCTGCCACTCTCTTCCCAGTCTACTTAGCCACACTGACCCCACTGCCATTTCTCCAAAGCATCAGTCATGCACTCACCCCACCTCAGGGCTTTTGTATTTCTCCTTCCTGGGATCTTTTTCCCTCAGATATTCATATGGCTCATTCCCTTCACTCAGCTCCCTTATGAATCATGACATCCTATTAAAAATAACAGCCTGTATCCTAAACACAATATCATGCTCCTCCCCTGTTTCATTTATCTTCATAGCATTTTTGTCTTCTCATATATCATGTAAAGTGTCTCTGCCCACCCAATGAAAGCTTCATGAGGCCAAGGACCTTTTCTGATTTGCTTAATTCTACATCCCCAGGCTCCAGAAGAGTCCCTGACATTTAATAAGTGGTCACAAAATATTTAATGAAAGAATGAATAAGCTATGCTTAATGAGAAAATAATGGAGAGAAAGAGATACAGAAAGAGAAGGGGGGGAAGGAAAGAATTCAGAGCTGTTGAAATTATGATCACAAAGCCTACGTTCCACATAGCATCCACTTGGTTTCAGAGGGAGGCCCATGGGGATTTTATGCACAGCCTACAAGCTTTAGTTTACATAGAAGTTTTTGAAATATATGTATCTGTATTCCAAAATCAAAGCAAATGACAATTTCCAAGAAAAGGTGGATTCATGCAAGAAGCAGGCTCTTTGACAATCATGAGAAGTAGCTGTTGACAGATTAACAAGGAAATATATGGAACTCTCCACAAAGAGATATACACACTCACAAAGTACATCCATTTGGAGCCATTTTACATAGGAGTAAAATGACTAATGTAAGTAGCAATTGAGAAAACAATGATCATGGGCAAGGAGGGGAAATGAAGTTCACAAGAAAAATTGGGAGTCATTAGAAAGAGGTTACACATATTAGATATGTTTGGTTTCACTAAGGTAGAAAAATGAGCTAAATCTGGGAGATGTGCTTCCCTCCTATTATGGGTTGAATAACCCCAATGTCTTGGTGCTAAAAGTAGTGAACTTCCTTTAAATGTCCTCATGCAGATCTTTCACTCCAGGCTGGGAAAGAAGTGTGGTTGTTCTCAACACAGTTCTGCTCACCTCCTCGTGCTCTAGGACCCAATGACATGGCCTCCCATGTACTTGGGAGCAGGAGCCAGACCTTTCATGATATTCCTTGGTACCCAGCTTCCTCCAAGACACCCTTGATACTTACCTTTTAGGTTTTCCTCACTGCCTTCCCCCAAAAAAAGCCATCTCAAAAATGATCCTCTAGTTTCAAAGTCTTCATTTCTAATATGACTTATGAACTTTCACTGGGTTTTGTTTGCCAATCAAGCAAATCAGTTATCCCTCATGACCTACTAGGCAAGAAAGCAGGTCAGAGAGGGAATGAAAATATAGGATGAAATTCATTCTTCCCGTTTACTCTTCAGGCATTAGCACCCAGAACCCAGAGTCCAGCTGGCCTACGTCACAGAGTCCAAGACCAAAAGAGGGAGGCCTGGATTGAGTCAGGGAAGTTAAGGATATAAGGATGGAGCCAGAGGTCAGAACCACAAGGCAGAATTTTCAGAGCCATGATTCAAACTCTAAGCCAGATTTGAGTGACTTCAAAAGGAACACAGGCTGGAATAGGTTATAGGCATGAGAAGAGAGCTGGGAAAAGCAAAGTTGTAGCATCCTCAGGACCAAGGGCCTAGACAAGGTACAGACGCAAATGAAATAATTAACCCCATCTATGCATCATAATTCTACAAGCCCAGCTGCAGGCAGTTGTGAAGTGGTAAAAATAATGATGCCCTCGTAGAACTGAGGTAAGAGTTAAAAAAATCATGAAGACTAAGGTGCTTTGTAAAACACATAGTGTTAAACAGTAGTATCCCTGATATCAATGAGTCAACCTCTAATCTAGACTTCTGTCCTAAACTCTACCCCAATATATTAAATTGCCTCTGGAAATTTCCATTTGGACTTAGGGTCAACATAGCTGAAATTGCAGAAACCTCTATCTGCTATCACATGGCTTCCTGTCTCTTCTGCAGAGCCTGTCTCAGTGAAGGACACCAGAGGCACTTGGGGACCAAGTGTGCAACCTAAAGGTGCCCATCAAGTGAACACTCTCTCAAGAACATTCATCCTATCACCAGCTACCGGGGTGAGATGACTACTTGATGGACTTTCAACCATTTCTTCCCTTCCTCGCTGCATTGACCTAGCTGACATCGTAGATATTTCAGTCCTAGAATATTGCAACAGTGTCCTAAGGGATCCAGTAACCTCTGGTCTCACACTCATGTCCTCAAATCCATGCTTGCCATCACAGCCAGATTAGCCACTCAAAACCACAAATCTGACCATGTTCACCTCTACTCCTTGAATTCTTGAAGGGCCCCTTGTGCACCTAGTGGAGAAAGCCCAGTCTCAGCACCTTGGCACTAGAGAAATAAGCCAGTTTCATTTCCCACCTGATCCCTGGAAGTATCCAGTGTTCTCACCACTCCTGACCATAAGTATCTTGAACTGACCTTATTATGGAATCAGATGTTTCCTGGAATTATGGGACTTCACAGTCTATTAGATATCAGAGATCCTTAGCAGTCAGATAGCTGTCTTCAACTTTCAGTGATGTTTTTCCCCCGACATGGCCTCACACAGAAGATAATTGCTGACTTTGGAATATCTTTAGTCCTAAGGAAACACAGGCAGTGGACAGAAATGAGAGTTAATTTTTATATGACTTTAAGTCTAGTTTTAGTTCTTCAATTCTGCCACTAGAGAAGAGAAGCAACTACAATGCAATGTCTGTGAGATGGTCCTCAGTGACATTGTTGAGCTGCTGAATTAAGCAGCCCAGCGACCCACATATGTCTGCACTTCTTGTTATAAATGTTTGTGTTGTCTGAGTCAGTCTGAGCAAGGGTTTTCATTATTTGCAGCTAAAAGCACCATAAATGATCCAACACAATAGCTTACTCCAGTAGTAACACAGCCTAAATATGCAAGGGAACTATCTTTCTCACATCAAATAAACAAATAGAAATAGAAACTGAGGATCAGAAAAGAAAAGTGATTTTCTTTCCAAGAAAACCCTGAAAATTCTAAGGCTAATTGCATTGATTTTAACAATACTAACAACTTTTTGTAGTCTGGATTATCGGATGAGTAAGCTCTCTTGCCTTTTAATTTTACTATTAAATTGCTGTGGGATGGGAAATCAGTTTTCCAGAGGATTGTTCGAACTGTGCATAGACTAAATGTAAATAGGCTCTTTGAGGAAATGGCTGGAGCTTTAGTGTTGACTTTGGGACTTTTTCAATGTGATGCCTCACACTCATGACCAGTTCAGGATACTTATGCTTGTCTAATCTTTAGCTCACAAATATCAGAACTATTAGGATAACATGTCACTTGATTATCTTTCTTGTGAAAATGAATATCAAAAGATGCAAAGTACATGACTATAAAGGCGAATGCCAAAGTAGGCCGGCCTATGTACACAGAGGGAAAGAATAGTAAGGGACAGGCTCTATGTTTTCAAGTTTAAATGTTTTCCCTGGGAAATTTAGAGTTGAAAAATAAGGGGAAATGTGATGGGCTTCTCTGCCTCTGTCAGAATTTTTTTCACCTATCATGTTGAAGGACTTCTTTGCTATAGAGTTTGTCTGAAAGTTACACCAGCAGTCCTGTGGGGGTAGTGGGCTTCCCATTTCTGTTTCAGACCAAGTTTGAATGTCCCACTTGTGAGGGAGACTATAAAACGATTCCTATGTCAGAAAAAGTCACTAGCTTCATCAAATGATTTCCAGTCCTTTCCAAATCCTGATTCTTCTTATAGCCCATCATACTAGGCTCTTACAGAGGGACATATTCTCTGTTGTGGTTTACTTGTCAAAACTGCTCATAGAAATAGGTCTTGGATTGATCTAGCTCACCACTGAACCCTTTCTATTTTATATGATAGAACTAGCCCTAATCATTTTGGAACTGCAGCCCTTTGGGTGGTGTTATTGATGGCACATCAGAAAAAAGAGAACACCTGTTTTTTACAAAGACCTCTTTACACGGAAACTGCATACTTCCTTGGCGAGTTCACCTCCCAATCTATTGGAACAAATCCCTTTTGTAGAACAGGCTGCTACACACTGAAGATCTGCTAACAGAGCTTCCATTGGTGGAGCGTCTCCAAGCACTTGAGCAGGCTCAACCCTCCCAATTGTTAAGACTGAGTGGTAGCTGGGCCCAGCAAGCATTATGAACTGGGTGATTCGTTTTCCAGAGCTTTGGGAGGAAAATTGCTTTTCATTAATTGAGCCATGTTTGACCAGGGCACCAAGGAAAAGGTGCTCCTTCTGGCCATGTCTTTTGTCCTTCACCTTCAAGGCAAGGAAATATGGTTGGTAAGGGACGGTGAAATAAACACATCCTGGCAACCTAACTCCATCTCCCCTGGGAAACCACCCTGCTCCCAGTCATTGTTGACGCATGTGTTTGTTCCGGTGACACCTTTTGGGAAAGTCTTTCTTGTGGGGCAGTGAAAAAATACAGCTCCTCAAAGTTAATCAAGCTCAGAAGCCCTGTCCCCTGAACTTCAGGCTCTCGGGGAAAATAGGCAAGCCAGTAAACCATCCGGAATGTCTGGTGCAAAGTCCTGAAGCTCTGAAGGATGAGTCATCTGCTTTTACCACCACTTGAAATAAACGATAATGGCTTGGCAGTCTCTCGTATATTAATAGTCTTGTCATTTTACCTTCCTCCAGCTCCCTTTATTCCACATTGGAATTAGAAATGGCAAAAGTGGTTTCAGAGCTGATTGCCCTGAGTTTCCTAGCTGCCCAGAAAACAGCCCAAGAGGAGTCCAAGATGTCCCGTGCACCTAACCACACTGACAGTCCCCGAAGTCATTGTCCTGTAGTCATTATTGGCTACATAACAAGTTTTAACTTCTTCATGACATTCAGTAGTGAAAACAATCTGATTTATTTTCTTGTCTGTGTACTGTCTGTTCCACTGCATAAGAAATGAAAGCTTCATGATGGCAGGGACTTAGGCTTGTCACCCAGAACAGCACCTATGAGAAAGGGGAGAAGCTGTGTCACAAAGGAAGGTAGAGGTTGGTATTACAGGAAGGGATTCATGAAGATGGCAATCATTCCTGTTCCCAGAAGCTTTGAGACATACTGATCCACTCCTCTCAACTCCTGTTACAAACATGAGGGTGTCAGGTCAACCTCTGGATTACCTCAGATTTATCATTAAGGTTAAAAGGAACAGAACATGGAGGTTTGCAATGCAATGATTCCCCCTCCGTTTGATGTCTCCACTTTGCCCATACGTTAGGAACATCTGTTGCATGCCCTAAGAGGGCAGCATTTCTACTCCTTGGCTTCCTTCTCTGTGAGAAGAAGCAGGGTCTATTGGACAGGTAAGATAAAACAAAAGAAAACAGAGCCATCACTGCTCTTTCCAGTACCAGGGCCTCTGACAGATGCAGGAAGGGTAGCTGAGTTTGATTTGAGGCAGGGGTGAGGGATGAGGTAGCATTTCTGGAAGTCTTTTCGACTACAGATCCAAGTTAGAGCCTCTGCTCCCTTCTGTCTATTGCATCCTGTGTCTTCTTTCAAATTATTCTGAAATGGGGGGGGAGGAGATAGGAGTGTGGTTAATTTTCTCCCTGGAACCTCACTCAAACTATACCCCTACCCACTGGCCTTCCACTGTACTCTTCAGCCCACACATCCCCACACTGCCCAGCAACTTCCCTGGCACCCCTGACTATTCCTGCACCTCTCCACATCTTCAAAAGCACCCACTGGCCCGCCAGTACCTTCCTGTAGGAGACAAGTGCCTCTACCTTCCTACCCCACCCTGAACCCTACCTCCACCTCTTTGTCTAAATCCCTATCTAGCTCCTCTCTGCCTGGAGGACACGGTTGCCTCTGCAGGCCTCTTAGTCATATATGCTGTCAGTAATCCAATCAGAACACTGCACTCAGGCACCAGCTCTGGTGGTCACTTCAAAAAATTCATAATCTCACATTCAGTATCCCTCAGAATTTGAAGGGAGAATTGTTACCTCCTCTAATGCTGTTTCCGAACTATTACCGCTTACGTTCTCTTGCTCAATCGATGACATCACAACATTTCCCTCCCTCCCCTGCAGCATAAAGCATTCTCATCCGCTTACACAGCTGTTTTTATTGCTCCTAGATAACCTTCTCTTGAGTCTCCTTCCTGCTCCAATAACTGCCCCATTTTGCTGCTGTTCTCTGCATCAAACCTCCTCCAAGGAGCTGCCTATGCTCCTTGTCTCCAATTTCCAGTCTTGAATCTTTTACCTCTCCTCCCCACCCTTCCCAACACATTCATGAATCAATAGGAACTTATCTTGTCAAGGAGCCTAAAGATTTCTATTTATAGCCCAATGATCAGTACTTAGTTTCAGCCATCGCTCCTCTCTCACTGACATTTCATGTTCTCCTCAAGTCTGTGTGAACAGACTCTGCCCACCACTCCACTGTTACTGCTCATACCCAGCTCACCAAAAACCACCTGCTGCTTAAACCAATGAACGCCATGAGTTCATGTCTCACTGGCAAACGGTTGAAGTCACCAGTCCACTAAAAATGGCCTTTTTTTTCTGTTGGCGTCTGTGACATCCTCTTAGGACTCAAGTTGAAGCCGTCCTTTTTCTCTCTCGGGTGACTGCATCAAGTTCCATGGCTTTGAATACTACCCACAGGCTGGTGAGCCTTAATCTCCAACTCAGTCATGCCTCTTTTCCCTGATAAACTGGATGCCACCAGCCTTGGGTGTTTGCTCAGTGGTTCAATTTCCTAAGGTCTAGAGTCCTGTTTTGTGCATACTATTTTTACCTTCTTGGGAAATGAGCCCTTGCTCTACAGTGTATTTCTGGTGTTGGGGTCTTACTTCTTGGGCAGACATTTCCAGTGTGCTGTTAAGACCTCAGGGGTATCAGGTGTGCCTCCTCTACCATTTATCAGTTATCAGCTAATAATGGCAATGGTAAGAATGGCAGATACATTTTGTAGAGTACTCACAATATGCCAGATGCCAAAAAATGCTTTAGATGGACTGTGCCATTGAGTACACATGAGGTGTGAAGCATTATAATTCCCATTTTAACACATGAGTAACATGAGGTTCATGGGTCTTTAAGGAACTTATTGGTGGTCCTATAGTGAGCATCTGGCAAGAGAATTCCAATTGTGCCCTGTCTACAGTGAAGCACAGAGCCCTGAGCAATATTCCAAGCTTCCTTTGCTCCCACTGTCAGTCTATCTGCTCTGATGTCTGGCTGTTTCCTGCTTGCCCCTTTATCCACCTCAGCACGTGGTTTAACCCTGCAGATAGTTCTTTATTCAGCTGGCTACCTGCAATGTCCCCAGCATCTTGGCCTTGAGCAAACCCAAGTACTTAATAAGCTAAGAGCCTTGCATAACTTGTCTGGGCTGACATTTTCCACTTGGTCTAATAGGAAAATTATGTCATGCATGTTCTACAGTTGGGGCCAAGCTAGGGTAGCAATGCACAGTCTTTATGACCAGCAGCTCCAATTTTATCCCTAAACCACAGAGATGCCAGAACACATGGTGATTTGATGTTGGTTATTAAATTTGATAATTCACCACTGACAAGGGGACTGCTCATTGCTCTTCTGACCAATGAGTAGTTTGGATTCATCATGAAAATACAGCTGCTCTGTTAATTTTTTTTAAGTATCCACCCTGAACATCAAGTTGCAAGAGGCATATATAGTATGTCTCTTGAAGTACACATAGCTGGGTGTCAGAAAGTGCACCCCCACACATGTGCACATATGTTATGTACACAAAACTAGACAATAAATGTGAATGTTTATTTACAATGGGACATCAGAAAGTAAAAGGAAAAATGCATGGAACTCTTTTTTAAATACAGTTTTTAGTTGTTGATGGACCTTTATTTTATCTGTTTATTTTTTATGTGGTGCTGAGGATTGAACCCAGTGCCTCATGCATGCTAGGCAAGCACTCCACTACTGAGCCACAACCCCAGGCCTGCAGGGAACTATTATATCAGTGACTCAAAGGTTGGTCTGCACATTCTGCTCTATTTCTCTTTTGCCACCCGGGACCCCTGGGAAGACTCTGTGAATCTTCTCCAGCGACCCTCTCTCCTTTGCCTCCTCCCTTACTCCATCTAATGAGCTGCCAATCTTGTCAATTAGATGTCCCTGGTGTTGCTCTCTCCTGCGGTTCCTCCAGCCTCTGCTTCTTGCGAATGTTCTTGCCTGCCCCACCAGGGGGATCTTCTTGAAGCACAGTTCTGACATGCAATGTCCCTGTTCAATACTCTTCTGAAATTTCCCATTGCCCACAGGATAACGTGTTGTCTCAACTTGGAGGTCAAGACTCGGCACTAGCCTGTCCTGCCTCCCACTCCAGTTTTATCTCCCACAATTCCTCTTCACATTAACACTTCTGATAAACTCCTCCTCATTCTTTGTCAAGCACCACATATTTCAGGCTTCAACACTCTGGGATTGCCCATCTCTGTGACTCTGCCACCTCTAAGCCCCTCCTCTTACTTCAAGAGGCTCAGGTTCATGTAAAACATCTTCTGACAGCTCTGGTGCCCTCCTCTTGGCTTTTTTCCTTGTTCTAGTAATTTCCATGACAAGTTCCCTCTCCTCCCTTGAGGGCCAAGACTGTGTCTGAGTCCTTGTATATACCTCCATCACAGAGTCCACAGCCTGGTACAGACAGGGGTGAAACAAATGCTTGCAGAACTACAGAACAATAACAGTCAGTTGTTCCTCCAAGTCTTCACAGATACCCCATAGACGAGGTTAATAAGGAAGATGGCAAAGTAAGTGTGATTAATCTCAACCTGTACAGGAAAGGTGCATGGGATCCTCTGGCTGCCTAGGATTCAGTCTCTAGTTCAGCAAATGTAATTAATGCCTACTGGTCATTGGGCACTGAGCTGGTTCCAGGGAAACACAGACAAATCAGAGAAGCCAACATGTCCTGGAGCTCTTGTGCCAGTGGAGGAAGAGACCTGCATAGACGGTACTTAAAATCTAAGGCTGAACACAGTCAGTAGAGGCTTACCCCTCTCCACAGTGGCCTGGTACAGCTGAGATGACATGACAGCTTTTTCTTTCTTTTTTTTTTTTTTTGGAACCAGGGATTGAACTCAGGGACACTCGGCCACTGAGTCACATCCCCAGCCCTATTTTGTATTTTATTTAGAGACAGGGTCTCACTGAGTTGCTTGTGGCCTCGCTAAGTTGCTGAGGCTGGTTTTGAACTCGTGATCCTCCTGAGTCAGCCTCCCAAGTCGCTTGGACTACAGGTGTGCACCACCACGCCCGGCTAGCTTTTTCTTTCTCATAGGCTCAGGAAGGTTCTGTTTGCCTGTTGACTGCTATATGCCATTTCTCCCTATGGCAAAAGTAACTACATTATTTGCAAGACTGAGTGAAAAAGAAAAACACAGGGCTACTCATTCAAGCATTATTGAGAAATTCAAGATGGTGATAGCCAAGCATTATGTAAGGCCTGGGACTCTTGTGGGGAGACCCTATGAAATTGCACAGGTCACATGCCTGTCAAGCTGACTCTGACACAGGGCAAGAAAGTGAATACAAAGATGCCTAAATGTGTCCTGCAATAATTTCTTCTTTCTTGTACCAGACCTGAAGGGAGCCCCAACTCCTGGTGGGCTGGATGGTAACACAGCTGCACACAACCCAGTTACATATATTTGTTGAGTGCCTATGTGTGCCTTGAACTTTTTTAAGTGTCAGAGATACAGTGGAGAACTACACAGACAAATTCTGTGTGTGTGTGTGTGTGTGTGTGTGTGTGTGTGCATGTGTATGTTTGTCACTGAGTTACTTCAGTGAGGGAGACCCATTATAAACAAGCTCACAAAGAAATGCCCATGAATACCATCAGTTAGAGAGCAGTGTTGTGAAGATGACAAAGCACAGTGATGGGATAGGGGAGGGCAGTGGAGGTGGTGTATTAGATTAGCGTCGTACAGCAAAGCCTTTCTGAGGTGGAGCCACCATGCAAGGTGAGGTGCATGCAGCCCTTTCTAGAGCAACAGGCGAGACTGCTGCTAGTATGGAGCATCAGTTGTCATGGAAGTCTTTGCAATGCCTTCCTCTCCCAACAGTATCTGGGGGGTCTAGGCAAGAAAGATGAAGTCCAAGGATGCTTGAGATTCTTGACATCCCGCCCCTCAATAGGGGCAGGGCTCTCTCTAAACCTTCTGACTTCTGATAGCACCTGGAGCTAAGTCTGCAGAAAATTTGAGCACACTGTCTTGGAAATACCGTTTCCATCCCGGGTAGTCTGTCTGGCACACAGCGGACTGAACTAGGGGTCACATTGAGTCAATGTCTCTGCCTAAGTCTCTGTTAACAGGTACTTCCTAGCTCCTGAAAGCCTTTGAAATTTTCCTATGGAGTAGCTCAGATCAGAACTTACTGGGGAGACCCCTAAGACTCCCTTCTTCCTTGTGCCAAGGAAGGTGATGAGTTGCCCAGCTACCTTTGGATGCTAACAGATGTGCTCTGAAGAACTGCAGCGTGGAGTGAGACCAGGAAAAATCCGTGAGGCCAGGGAACGATGGGGGTGCAACAGGTGGTGGTTAGGAAGCTCAGGGCTTGAGAGCTTAGTTGGAGCCTGCAGCGTGCCGGCGGGCAGGAGGGGGTCGCAGAGGAGGCAAAAGCCCACCCAGTCTCTCATCTTGCCCCTGCCTGGTCCAGCCTGCAGCCGCCTTCCTGGCTACAGCCACCGGCCGCCTTTTCCCCTGCCTGGGCCAGAGCGCCTCCGGCTCGCCTCCTCCTCCCTCCTCCCTCCTCCCGCCCCCCGCCCCTGGCTGTCTGGCAGCGCCGCAGTGGTGGCGGAGGGGGGCGGGGGGCCTTTGGCGACAGGGCTCCCTCCTTCTCCCCCGCCCGCTCCAGCCTCCCCCCTCCCGCTGCCGCAGCGAGCACGTCGTCGGAGATTTCCATCGGGGCTGGGGGCGGGCCCAGGGTGGGAGCGCGGGGTGGGGCGAAGCGAGTGGGAGGAGTGAAAGTTGGAGCGCAACAAAACCCTCCACGCCGCTCTCGGTGCGGCCAGACCGCGCGCCGCGACCTCCACACAGGTGGTCGCGCCGGTCCCCGAAACGATGTTGCCCAAAGTTCTCCTGATCCTCTTGAACATATTCCTGATCCTGCAGTCGAGGTGAGTCTCCATCCTGGGACCCCAGAGCCCTCCGTGCCCGGCTCCCGGGACCCCTGCAGCCCGGCTTTCCTCGAGCCTGCGGCCGCTTTGCCTAACCCGCGCGCAGGCTAGCCGGGCCCCGCGTCCCCTCGACGCGCACCACCTCCGCCCGTCTCCCGCTAGGACTGCCGTCCCGGGCCGCCGAGGGGCAGCCCTGGAGGAAGACGGTACCCCAGTCCCCTGGCCACTCGGTTCCCAGACTCCCGCCTTCCATAGCACTGCGGCGCCCAGGGACCTAGCACTCCTTTCCCTCGCGGAATCTTGTACAGGGAGAGGGAAAATGGCCCGACCCGCCCGGATTGACCGGCCAGGCCAGGCTCTCGCCACCTGGGGGAAGGTGGCTTGCGGCCTCGGTAGCGTTAGTGCGCAGAAAATGTTTGAGTGTTGCCTTGTTGTTCTCTTTTGCTCACGATTTCGTTCGGGGCGCCTGCTGGGTACCAGGCAGGGCGCCAGACAACTCTGACTTTACTTGCTTCACATCCCGCCACTCCTCTTGGTGCCAGTCCCAGGCACGAGCCTTGGTTCAGGCTGAGGGTTCCCGCCCCAGCCCTCCACGCTCCTCTGCTGCAGCCCCCTTCCTCCCCGCTAGGCACCCTGCTGGGTCGTGGGCTGACTGGAGCCGGAGGTCAGGAATGTTGTTCTCTGTGGTCTGTGGTTTGGGTCCTGGATTTCATTCCTTCCCTCCCTCTTGAGTTTTCCCTTAAACAGTCTGCTTCCCTCCCACCTTCTCCCGGGCCCTGGGACTTTTCTAGAAGGTTCTCCCCAGATTTCTGGCTTTTGGGGGTGAAACATGTTCGCTTCATAATTTTGAGACGGTTTCCTGCTGGGTGTGAACTGTCACAAGTTCCTGAGCTTTCTGATCTGTAGAGCTTTCTAGAAGTCTATGGTGGCTGGGCTTGTGACTTGTTTATCGCCACTGGGAAGAGGGGGGTTGGCTTCTCTCTGCACCACCCCAGGTTGCGTTAGCTCCTGGGGGAGGGACTGTGATTCCTGCTGGCTCACTGGTACCCCAGGGTGGGGTTGGCCTCAGCAGGGGCTTGGTGAATATTTCTGAATGCGTGCTAGGAATTTCCAGTCATCCACATCCCTCTACATGGGATTTGGACTAGTTGAGACAGCAAACATGGTGACTGCCTGGGGCAAAAGATGGCTGAATGGGGAGGGCAAAAGGAGGGAGGGGGCTAAGAGAAAAACAGCAGGAAGATGGAAACTGGCCTTCCAGGGGGGAGGGCTGCAGCAGTTGATGTGCAGACACTGTCATAATGGCAACCTATGATGTCTGGAAAGAAAGAGGAGGTCAGTGGGTTGCGCTGGGCCTTATTGAACCAGGTATCCTTGCTCTGATATATGCTCAGCCTCAGATTAATTGTGTGACTTGGGGCACAGACCTTTCTCCATCCGGGCCTCAGTTTCTCCATCTGTAAAATGAAAATGAGATCTGATTTGAAAAAAAAAAATCCAAGACCTTTTTTCATATTCCCCTCTCCCCCTCTCCCCCTCAACAGCCAGTTTTGGGGGAAGGGGCTTGTGAAGATTCAGCTCCATTTTGGACAGATGTAAATGTTTGAAGGAAGAGCTCCCGTGGAAAATCCCACCAGTTCAGTTGTATGAGTGTTTTTCAAGTTTTTGTCCTTTCTAACCCTGAAAGCGAGCTTAATGGCTGTGGAGAAAGGTATGCATTACCAGGCACTCCTTAACCCCCAAAGGTCCCAGGATGACGTTGTTTATTTTTTTGTTGGTTTGTTTGTTTTAACTGGCAAAAGCTAATTATAGAACTGAAGCAACCTCAGGCCCCTCTGATATCATTCTCCTTGCAGATGCAGTCAAGAGCAGGAGGGTTTTGGTGGTCCCAGTGATGGCATGTTTGTTTGCCTCTGCGCTGTTAGACCTGGGGGTGGGGTTCCTGTTGTTGATGGATTTCAGACATCTGGGAGGATTGCACCATGTTCCCAGCCACATTGCTCATTGTACAGGGTCTCAGGCTTCCATTTTCCCTCCACCCTCTGAGAGAGAGGGAGGGGGAGAGACTGACGGGGAAGAACACTGGTCCTTATCTCTTCAGAGAACTGAGGGGTCAGCCTTCAGGAGCCCATGCCCAAGAGAATTGAAAAGCCTCAGGGAAGAAGACATCTTGTGGATATTGCAATTGCAAATGGAAACTGTTTTTTCCAAGCCCAGTTCTTCCCTAGCCCACAACTGGAATTAGCCACTCTAGACATAAAAAATGGCACTGGATTAGCACATCTGCATGCCAGTTAAGCAATGCTGAGAGCTTGAAATACTGCAGAAAAATGCATCTTGCAACCCAAGTTGGCAGTCGTTTGGTCTGCAATACAGGGGCCCAAGTCTTCTGCTCTATTTACCCCTTATTTTAGGTAGGAAGTTCCCTGATGCCTTTTTTTTAAATCACTTTGGAAGTGTGACATACAAATACAAAACCACTGAAATCTGAGTGAAGAGCTCATTGGATTTCCACAAAGTAAATATGCTCATGTAGTGAGCACCTAGATGGTGACATAGAACATTACCAGTGACACCCCCATTTGCAGTGCCCCCTCCCTGTAAATCTCCTCTCCAAAGGAAAACACTCTCCTGCTTTCCAACATCACACATTAATTTGGACTGATGGCTTTTCAGAAAGCTTTTAATCATATTTTCAAAGATATACACAAGTAGAGGGAATAGTAGATTGAATATCTACATACCCATTGTTAGCCTCATTATTTTTGAACTCACTTATTTTCTCTGTCCCCTTACCTACCACCATTTCTGATTTAGATTATTTTGAAACAAATCTCAGACATCATATAAGTTCATATGTAATTGTTCTAGTCATTAAAGACTTCAAGAACATAAGAAAAAATCATTAAGCCAAAAATGTAAGAATAATTTATGCCTCAACTACACAGTGTTCAAACCTTTCCTTTTGTGACACAGTATTTTTTATGTTCTGTTTTTAAAAATCAGGATCAAAATAAGATCCATCTATTAGCATATGGGACATTTTTATTTTAATTTTTATTGAATTAGAACCTATATGCACAAACGTTCCCAATTAAAAGGGTACAGTTGATGAATTGTCAGAAAATAACCACACTGGTGTATGGAAAACCAAGTTAAGGACTGGAATATGACCAGAATGTCAGCATCACCCCGGGTCCCTTAATCACTACCTCCCAGCAAAGTTAGCACTACCCTCACTTCCAACACAACCCCATAGGAGTTTCATATGTTAGCAGATGGCTTTTTAATTTTTTAAAAAATTAATGATCATTATTAGCTATAGTATTTTCATTATTATTGCTGTGCTGCTGGCTGTGGCCCTCAGGATGGACTCCTTTTGGCCTTCCATTTCCTGAAAGACATCTGCTCTTGAGCATTCTTTCCTCCACTTCCTGCCCCCATCACAGTGAGTATTACAAACCCACAAAACTGCAAAATATTTCTACAATTCTGTGGACCTGTCTGGGAGAGGCTGCTCTGACTTTTGCAAGCATTCCTCAGCAATCCTGGCCCCAACCCTGCCTCTCACTCCCAGGTGCTCAGCCAGCCAGGAAGCCAAGGGCAGAATCTGTAGAAAATGCCCCTCTACCTCATTTTACACCAGATTCCCTTTTAGAATCTAGGTCTAATTTTTGTCTTTATTTTTTAGTGTAAAATATTGCAAAAGAGGAATAGCATAGAAAGTCCCCAAAGAGTAACAAGATCAAAGAAATTAACCAGTATAATCTGTTAGTGCCTCATAATTTTTCATTATGAGGAAATTACTATTACTAATTAAGACTTGCATTAGAAATATTTCATTTTGCTTCTTTGTCAAGAGTCACTAGCTGGGGACCCTACAGAGTGGAAAACAGAGCTTCATTAGTCGTTTGTATATTCTAGGGTTGAAGGACCTCAGGCTGCACTGAAGAATGAAGACTCCACCCATGATGTTGTCGTCTATGGCCCCCAGCCCCAGCCTCCTAGCAGGAAGCTCCTCTCTGAAGAAACAAAGCCTACTGCGTCTGTGATTGGGCGCCCATCTGGCAAACTGCCAGAAGCCACTCGCATCCTGAACACCATCCTGAGTAACTATGACCACAAACTGCGCCCTGGCATTGGTGGTGAGTACCAGAACAAATTCTTTTCCTTCTGGAGGAAAGGAGCGTTGTGTGAATACCTGTGGAGCATGGGCCTGGAGTGTAGGTTAGGGTGCCATGTGCATGGACAGGAACATCTCCTGCTGACCTGTCAGGTAAGAAATGCTATCTTACATTCAGATTTTCTAACCGTAAAATGACTGACCTTCAAGGTATGTGTTCAACACTGCACAGTATATGAGCTGACTTGTGGCATGAAAAAAACAAATAATAACTAGAATTGGTTCTCTTTCCTCCTTTCCAACTACCCCTCCCCTGCCCCATGCTCCTATTTGTCACTTAATGTCTTCCATTTCTCTTTCCCTTATAGAGAAGCCCACTGTGGTCACTGTTGAGGTCTCTGTCAACAGCCTTGGCCCCCTTTCCATCCTGGACATGGTGAGTACTGAGCTTTGGTTTTAGTTCTTCCTAGCCCAGGGGATGATCTTTGGGGCCTGCCACTTACGTGTACTTTCTGCTCTATCTTTCCGTTTGGTTTTGGAGGGAGGGGGAGATTTCAACTATTGCCAATTTGAGAATGAGGTTGGAAAAGGTAAGTCCCTTGCTGTCTGAAGAGGACCTTCGGAACTGTGATGATATCTTCCAGTCTTCTGTTCAAAATAAAATAATAAAACACCACAATGGACTGACTCTTTTTTTCTGATAATTATTTGTTGTCACCAGTTCTTGTTCTGCACCTATTTCTCTAAATCTGCTCTAGTTCCTTCTCTCCCTCCTTTTTTACTGGTATCATCCTAGTGTCAGTACTGTTATCAGTTAGCCTTCATTATCTCCCACCTAAAATATGCAAAGGTGTTCACTACCCTAATCCTGTCAAGCCAGCCTCCCTAATGATATGCCTCCTGAAGGCCTGACCCTCCATAGAGCATGCAGTCCAACCCCTCAGTCCAGCAATCAAGGCCCTCTGTGGCTCTTTTCCTTTTTAACCCCTTTAGAGACCACATGCTCTGATCACACTAGAGAATCTGGACATTCCCTGACCACCTTGCACCTCTGAGCTGAGCCTCTGTCCCAATAATTTCTAGTTTCAGATGTGGTTGTTCTCTTTCTTACTTGACAAGAGCTTTCACCTTTAGGGTGCACCTCATTTGACATCTTGTTTAGGTAACTTCCCTGACTCTCACAGCTATTAATTGCTCCCTTCTTGTTCCACATTCCTCTATGGACACTCACATTTTTCTAGCTTATACTTAACTTGATTTTCCCTACCTAATTTCATGGTAGTTATTTGTTGTATATCTGCCTTGCTGTCTCCACTATGGATTCTGTGCCAAGGACTCAGTATATATTAGCTGACGAAAAGAGTTATGACAGATGCTCTGCAAAAGTCATTTATGTCTGCAGAGCTGACAGTGAGGAAGTCTGTAATAACCAAATCCATCATAACCATAGACTTGGCTTAGGCAAGGATGCACACTGTTTCAGCATACCCACTAGTATCCAACAAGCACCATGTGACTGAGTTTAGAGCCTTGTCTTTCAGATGGACCTTAAAAATAGATACCAAAGGTAAGTAACCTTCATGGACCATTAAAATGTTTACAAAGGTAAGTGGAAGAATGAGATTCTCTCTATGATACTGTGTTTGGCTACGTGGTTCTTAAAGCACAATATACTTTTGCATTGGTGTTAACAAATTACCCCCCAAACATAGTGTGTGTCTCGTAGCTTGCCTGTTCTAGGAATTTGAGCATGGCCTACCCGAGTTTTCTGTTTCAGGGTCTTACAAGGCTGCCATCCAGGTGCCATTTGGGGCTGGAGTCTCATTTGAAGCATCAATTGAGGGAGGGTCCACTTCCAAGCATACTCCTATAGTTGGATTCAGTTCCTTTCTAGCTGTATTCCAGAAGCTTTCCTCAGTTAGTGCTGTTTGGTTCTTTCCATGGGGTTGTTCATCATATGGCAGCTGATTTCCCTCTGAGTAAGAAAGAGTATGAGAAAGGGTGCTCAGTGGAGGACACAAATGTTTTGTAGTCTAACTTTGTGAGTGATATCCTACTATATTCCGTTCATTAGAAGCAAGTCAGTAGTTATAGCCCATAGTTATGTGGTAGACATCATACATGGTCATGAGTTCCAAGAGGTAAATCATTGGCATCCATCTTGGAGTGTGCCTACAACTCATCGCCATTATGTACCTGTTAGAGCATGAACCAGATGTTGAAATCTTGTGGTCCCACCATTTTGGCCACTATCTACTCTTAATAGGAAATGGACTTTTGAGGTTATTGGTTGAGGGTGGGGAAAGTGGCTCAGTATGTTTTCCTTTACCAGTTCTCTGTCCCTACCCTTTAGGGTGCCAATCTAAATACCAACAAGCCGGTTTGTTCCTTCCTTCCTAAGCTGTCCACCTCCACCCAGTTAGTGGCTAAATTCTTTTATTAAGTGGGGAGAATGTAAACATTGATAATGATCCTAAGTTGGTTTGTTCTGTTTTCTGGATGAACATGATGTAAAATTGATGAGTACTGGAAAAAATGACACTAAAAGATACAATTTGGGAAAGTAAACATCTGTCATCCACATAAGTTTTTGTGACAGCAGAGCAGTAGCCCTTTTCATGGTAGCTGAATGTCCCATCTCTCTTTGCTCCCCACCTACTAATGTTGCCAGCACTCACTTCACCTGAGGTGCCAGGGAATGCTGATACCTGGCAAGCCTGGAGGATACAGTCTAATAACCCAGCAGTCACCAAACTTGATGTAGGACACAGAACTGGTCCAAAATGGAACCAAAAACTTGGTTCGCTTTGGCCAGTAAGGTGATGCTTTAGGTTAGGCCAAGTGCCTTTTGAGAATTCCAAATCCTCAAGTGGTATTAAATTTCCCTGAGAAGGCTCAGTTTCTACATAGTTCCAAGTTCATTCTTTAAAGCTGTGGAAGGTTCCTGCTTTTGTTTAGCCTACTTTTCCCTGGTGTGCTTAGTGAATATCTTTGCCACAGAACTTGCCTAGACTCAAAGGATTGGTGTCTCTGAACCCTTATGACAGCCTGTGTGGCAACCAAAGCTACCTTTAAGGATCCCATCTTAATGTTTGTGGCAACTGAGCCTCTCAGTGAGCTTGTGAGTTCCAGGGTTAGTTATGCTCTCTATATAGTTGTTTAATGAGACTAGTCAAGCATGTATAGAGTATAGGCCTTGTCCTCAGGGAGGGAATCCTGAGCCCATGGCAAGTGGATTTTAATAAATTGCCTCTGCCAATCTCCTGCCTAAACTTTTGAAAACACCCAGTATGAGCTTAACATGTAGTGACCAATCTGGGAGTGATTGTTGGCTGATGCTGTTTCTTGCTGTGGAAATTATTGCAAGGTGATTCTAATTAAGCCAGTTCCTAAACACTAAATTTCTAGTTTCAGCTGAGCTAAAAGAAATGTACATCCCAAGCTCCCTTGTCAAATTGGGGAAAAATGGAACCATTAGTTACTGGTCGATGTGTAAAGGACTTAAAATTGGTGTCTCGTTAAATTGAAATTAAATGCTCATTTGAAACACTTTACAGCAGACTATGAGCACAGCATGGGTATGGAGGGGAATGCTTCACAAGCAGCTCATGTGGCCTGTATATGAAGGAGACCCTGTTGACCAAGTTGGAACTGCCAGCCACTGGGAATGTGGAAACACTGAAGGCAGGCAGGGTGGGATGGCATGGGACAGGGTTAAGGGCTCCCCCGTTAATGGTAGCCAGTCTCTGGCACCTCTTTTCTGTCTGTTTCCCTGATATAGTCCAGAGAATACTCTCAATTTTCCCTTCCTTTTCTGGCTTCCATCAATTTGGCAGCAGGAATTTTCTTGATATCTTCCCTCAGGCTCTACTGGCCTCCAGTGTTGTGAGTTTCTGGCTGGTATTCATTGTTTGCTACGTGGGTAACTCAAAGTACCCAGGAATTCTGCAGAAGAAAATTGAACCTTGATACTCAGAGGGATAGAGGGCAAGTAAGGGCCTTCCCAGGGCAAGGCCATGGTAATGGTGCTGTGAGTGGAAAAGCCATTGTGCTGCAATTGACTGTGTGTGGGACTTTGGACAGATCCCTATCTCTCCAAGCCTGTTTCTCTACCTGTAAAATAAACAAGGTAGGCTAGCCATTAGAGTTCTGCCATGATGTAGTTCTGGCACTTGCTGTTCAAGTTGTTTGCAGTTCTCTTGCCCTCTGTTCTCCCTTCCATGCCAGGGGTGCGAATGTCTGGCTACTCATACTTTGTCCTATTAAACATCCTTCATGATGTTTAACAGACACTTTATGGGATTGAAAATATCCGGAGATCAAATACTCATTGGTATGTCTGTGCATATTCACAAGCAAAGGTAACAGGCACTTCTTTGATACGAAAAACAAAGAGAAGCAAAAAAAGAGAGATTCTTATTGTTTAAAAAGCATGAGACTAGATAGACATTTCTTTTGTGACTCAAAGCACTTCATTTATTAATATAATTCTGGGGAATGAAGGATTGAGGTTAATTAATATGTGCTCCCCAAATAAAAGCTGAAAGGGGAAACTTTGCTGTATACAACCAAAGGTGTGTGTGCTTATAAAATTTTTAAATGTTTTTGAGCTGGGATCATTGATTCGCCATGGAAATGTGGGTGTCAAGAGTGTGTTGACTTGGATGGATTCACAGCTTCACAACCTATATGGGCACAATGAGGTGATGAACCCAGCCCAGGCAATTAAACTACCATTGTCTGCCTGTATTTGGATGAAGTATGTCTTCCCACATTGTTAATGATTTGGGAATATTACTTTCTTTTGAAAAATAGAAAACTCCTACAGTCAAACTTTTGCTGCTTTTTTCTGTGAAGGCTTAGGAGGATGTCAGATAGTCTATCAATGACACAGGGTCTTTGCCCACTGGTAGAGGAAGGGTCACAATATCAACTAACAGGTCTCCTTCCATCAGTTGTCTGTAGTGTCACTCAGTGAAAAAAAAAAAAACTGGATGATTACCATGACACACATGGCCATGTGCCCTAAATCATATGCTGATGAGAATCCCCAGAATCTAGAACATCAGACCTAACAGACTTTTAAAGATCACCAAATCTCATCTACCCCATTGTGATGTTACCATTGTCTTTCTTAACTCAATGACATGCATTCAGTAGTCTTCACTATGATAAGATCAGGAGGGTACTCTAGATTGCATTTTTATCCACCTGTGCTTATCACTGTGTTGTACACTATGGACCACAGTCATGTTCACCATTCTACTGGGCAACACATTCTTTCCAAATGGCAGAATCATTCCAGAATTAATAGTTGATCTTGTAAGCACAGTGCAAAATGAGCAGTAGTGCTATGGGCCACGTTTCTGTAAGATACCTATGGACCCTTGAAAGCTTGAGAATATTATCACTTTTTGGCAAAAAGAGACACCTGTAAGTAAACTTGGTTGACTTTGCAGTCCTTGCAGATCTGATGGTAAAATAAGTGCTTACGTTGAAGAATTTGAAAACTTTTAGTTGTGAATGTCTATTCTAAAGGAAAAAAAAAGACAACTCAGGAGGACATGATTACAATCTTCAAGTGCCTTTCCTTGATTCAAAGTTGCCTTTGATTTAAGATGTACAGACAATTTAAATCACAGTTTGTTGAACCAAGGAGAAATGCTGCATAAAAGTATGTATCAATTGTAAGATGTGTCCTGGTTTCCAAAATGTGGGTAAAGAGCATCTTAGGAACAATGAATTGCCATTTCTGGAGACTTGTTCTTTGGAGCAGGAATAAAACTTGTTCTGTCTGCTTCTAGAAGGCAAAAAGCAGATTGAAAAGGGAAAGTAGGGAGCTCCATTTTAAGGCAAGCCTTCTGTTGTTCTGAACTATGTGTTAACTGCCGCGTGACGTGGGGACCTAGCTCTCCTTGCTGTGGTGATCAGGCATGGCATGACTAACTTGACTGGGATCATTTGATTTGGTACCTTCCTGAGCGTCTTCTGGTCATGACATTGGAAGTGTTTGTGGGCAGGGAGAAAGCACTTTATTCTACTCCTGCTTCCTGGTCCAGTGCTCTATATACGTCATCACATTGCCTTTAGGATTCCCGGTCAGGGAGTGAAACACAACGTACGTGCATGTGGATGTCCTTTGTGTGCTCAGCCCCAAGCGTGTGGTTTTCTGTCCTTCCTGCCAGGAATACACCATTGACATCATCTTCTACCAGACGTGGTATGATGAACGCCTTCGTTACAATGACACCTTTGAGACCCTTGTTCTGAATGGCAATGTGGTGAGCCAGTTGTGGATCCCGGACACCTTTTTTAGGAATTCTAAGAGGACCCAAGAGCATGAGATCACCATGCCCAACCAGATGGTCCGCATCCACAAGGATGGCAAGGTGTTGTACACAATTAGGTATGTCAAGCCTCTGGCGTCTCACCTCATGGGTTTCTTCCTCCCCTTCTGGAAATTTTAGCCAAAGAAATATGGGCAAAGATTTCATCCTGAATGATATTCCTTTAAGTGCCTGTGCAGCTTTCCTAGACCCTGTGCACCACCTCTTCATTTACAGATGTAGACACCAAGGCCTCAGACAAAAAGATGTTGCTTAAAGCCACACCCCAAGTTTTTTGCAGACCTGGGACTGGTACCCAGTTACTTGGCTCCCAGTCTAGAACTTCTTCAACTAGAGTGTACCAGTATGACTGCACTGCCTGGACAATTCCATCCCAAGTGGGCACTGGATGTAAAGACACGTCCACGGTGGTGGAATTGTCCAGGCGGAGCAGCAACACAGCGAATGAAAAGGTAACTGAGACCAGGCTAGATACTGGAATAGCTGGAAGAAGGTTATTTGTCATGGGTGTGGGGCTGGCGAGGTGGTTTAGAATATGAGAGTGTTTTCAGGTCCTGGTAACTGATCTGAGCAAAAATGAAAGTCCATGTATGTTGGTCCATACACTTTTCCAATGATGGAGCCCAAAG
The DNA here is from genome assembly GCA_020662805.1 of Glaucomys volans. NCBI lineage: Eukaryota > Metazoa > Chordata > Mammalia > Rodentia > Sciuridae > Glaucomys > Glaucomys volans. The sequence goes on from JAJEJO010049877.1 coordinate 102,666, forward strand.
TAGTCAGATACACCCAAGCTGCTCTTCTTCTTTTTTCTCTACTTTGAGCTTTTTGTCTTAAATTCTGTTGCCAATCAATGGTGGTGGTCCCAAGATCAAAGTCGGGTGGATACTTAAGTGCTCAGAGCCTGCCTAATGAGGCTCCTTTCTCCCTTCCAGGATGACCATTGATGCGGGATGTTCACTCCACATGCTCAAATTTCCAATGGATTCTCACTCTTGCCCTCTGTCTTTCTCTAGCTGTGAGTACCTTCTTAGGTTTCTGGGGACCCAGAGATATTTTGGGTCCCTTCTTTTTCTCATCTTTGCTCTTTGCATTTTTTTCTTCCTCTGCTTTTCTGCTGAGATGGTGCCAAGGTTGTGTGGGGTCTCCGTCCTCCATTCCCCATCTTCATTGATTTCCTTACCTGCCTACAGTACTGTGTTGCTCCACCTGGGCCTCATGTTGTGTTCCTCCTTCTCCCTTGCCCCCCACCTCAAATCATCATCTGCTTCTGAAGTGTATCTCAAGTATGTCTGCTTCTCTCCACCTTCCATTGTCATTACCTGGGTTTAGGCCTTTGTCATCTTCTGCTTGGACTTATGCATCATCTTCATGTTGAAATTGGGCATATTTAAACTAAATTCATTGTCTCCTCCCAACCCCTACCTTCAAAACAAACATGTTGCTTCTGCGTTTTCATCTATTTCATTAAAGGGCGCTATCACCCACCCAAGTTGTCTAAGCCAACAACATTGATGCTTCCCTCTCCCTAACCTCCTACATCTATAATCAATCAGTATACCCTATTGGTATTTCCTTCCAAATCTCTATTGTTTGCCTCTATATCTCTGCATCCTGGCTGTCACAGCTTTGACTCCTGCCTTCATTCATTTTGCTGTGCTTGAATTACTGCACTGACCTCCTATGACTGGCCAGCTTGCCAACATGCTCTCCTCACATAGGAACCAGAGTGACCTAGTTGAAGTGTTATCTAGACCAGGTCACTTCTTCATTTTGAATCATTTCTTAATCTCATGGACCTTAAAATGACCCTCAAGGCTCTTGCTGAACTGGTTGCTACTACCTCCTCCTGTACAACTCATCCTCTTTAAGCTAGCCTTCCTGAAATTTTGCCATTTCTGCAATAAGCTAAGCATTTCACCTTTCTGTGCTGCTCCTCTCCCTCAGTCTCATCCATATAGAGAATGTTTACTTGACTTTTAAAGACTTAACTGAATGTCACCTGTTCTATGACATCTTTCCTGAGTGTATACTGAAGTGATCTTTCCCAACTTTGTTTTCCCTCTGCTCTATGGGCAGAGGTTTTTCAGAGCAGTCCAAAAATCACAGCTGTTTTACTCAATAAAATGTGAACACTTGAGCAGGGTTCATGCCTTGTTCATCTCTGTATTTCCAGCCCAGGGCTTGGTTCTAAGGAATGCTCAGTAAATGTACTTATCGAATGGACCTCACCAACCAGGTAAGAGAGTCAAAGTCCAAGAGCTGGTGAGGCCAGAGGCAGGACTCTGAGACACTACTCAGGCTAATTTCTTACTGGTGGGGTACTCTGCTGGGCTTCCCAGTCTTATGTGACCGTCCTTCCCATGTTGCTTTCCAGTTTCGTATCCTCGAAGTGAGATGATCTACAAGTGGGACAATTTCAAGCTTGAAATCAATGAGAAGAACTCCTGGAAGCTCTTCCAATTTGATTTTACAGGAGTGAGCAACAAAACTGAAATTATCTCAACCCCAGCTGGTAAGTATGCTCTGGGAGCCAGGGCTAGGCAGAGGCCCAGGAGGGTGGTAGGGCTGACTGGAGGAGGCTGTCTGGACACATGTAATCATCCCATGGAAGTATCGTGTAGGACATGGCTCCTGTCCTGTAAATGCTAAGCACTTACAACTGTTTGCAGAGGAAACTGAGACTTTGTCACTATGTCTCAGTCTCATCTGCAAAGAAGTAAGTGCTTTGCCAAGTCCCCCGAGAGGTTGGGTAAGTAGATAAAGTTTTGTTGCTGTCATAATTTGAAACTAGTTTTGTCATGCAGACCCCTGAGTTTCAAGGTCTTTGTTGCAACAGTGACCTCCTTGGACAACATTGGGGAATGGTGCTCATGTGATTTCTCCATATCCAGAACCAATCTGAGTTGATTGAATAGGAAGCAAGGTCCATCCTAATGGGAGGTGGAGGCTAGAGGTCTAATGACATCTAGGTAAAAGATGGGGTAGTCTGGAGGGAGTTGAAGCAGCTATAGTGGCTGCTGTATTGGCATTACTCTTAAAGGAGCACCTATGGAAAGCACAGTTCACTGTCACAGGCTTCTTGGTGGAATCAATGTAGATATGAAAACCATTGGATTTCTGATCTGGTCCCTAAGAAGGATGAAAGGGGAGGGTCCTGGGTCTCCTAACTTTCAGCTCCCAATTAGGTGTGAGCATCTTTGCTTGTGTTCCTAGGTGATCTGAATGAGGAGCCAAGGGACCTCCCCAGGGTAGCTCCCAGAGCATCCCTGGAAACCCGCTTCACACGTACTGACCAAGTTCAGGGCATGGAGGCACTGCCCTCATCGTTTCCAGAATGTTGATGGAGCAAGTCACCAACCAGCCACTTGTCATGGGAGGCATTTTGTGTTGTTTCCTAGTGGCTAGACAGAAAAATCTGCTTTTGCTTCACTTACTGAGTTGGTCACTGAGTGAAGGACAGCTCATGCTCACCTGGCTGGAGCTTTGCTTGCACAGTACTAGGCAGGGGCTGAGGGCTGCCTTACAATTCTTTCCTTTTTCCTGGGGATTCTGGGGAAGCAATTTTACTCCCTTTGACTTGTGATCCCTGCTCTTCTGCCAGCTAACCATGGGCCCGCCTGTTAGCTTTCTGCACCTCAGTTTCTCCAGATAGGTGGAGACCCATCATCAAAATTGGCAGAGGAAACAAGGCCCAGGGGCTTTCAAGTCACTAGTGGTTCCGTTTAGTAGATGGTTGTGCATTGCTTCAAAATGGTGCCCTAGTGACTACAAAGCCCCAGAGCCAGCATCTTCACCAAAGTGATGACAGTAGGTAAGCACCAACTCTCCTTGGGAGGAGAGGACGGTTCTTGGGGAGAAAAGTGGAGGTCTTCTTTCTTTTCTGCTGAAGATTGTTCTTGAGCCAGTTTCCCCAGTGTCAGAGTTATTTTTGGAATTGGTCTCCAACTCTTCTGATCATCCCCTGGGGCAATTCTCTCTGTGTGGAGCAGATTTTTATGCTCATCTCAGGGTTCAGAACAGAGTGATAGCATGCTACTCAGGTCATCTTGGGCTTTGAGCCAGAGAATTTCTGCATCAGAAGGGTCTCAGAACCTGGTGAGTAAATCATCCTCAACTAATAGTTTTTGAGCCACTACTGGAATTTTTCAATGATCAGGAGTTCAGTATCTTCTAAGAAGGTTTCTTCCTTCTTTACACATCTCTGCCCATCAGAAACCTTTCCTGTTCATCTGAAATTGGAGTCTCTGGAACTTCTATCTTATAGGACCTAGTTCTTTTCCCCTAGAGCCATCTGACCGACATTAAGTCTAGATAATCTTCAAGAGGTCAAGATTAAAGGACCAGTAATATCATTGCATCCCTGTATCATATTCTGTTATGGTCTATGCAGCCCTCATTTCTTATTCTCCCTTGTTCTTCAAAGCTTTGGGTCAACACAGTCTTTTTAATTATGTCTTTCTGATAGCAGCTAAGAGAGCAGTAATCATTAATTTTGTTTTGCTTTGGGTCTTTAGCTCCAAATATCTTTCTTCACTTACCCATGTTTCTATGCTTCTCGTGAAGTAGACAGTGTATGTTAATATCCTTCTCTTGACCTTTAAAGTAAAACTTCTATCTCCTGAGAAGTGGAGAAGGTTCTCCTTTGACCATAGTAAATAAAATAGACAAATGCAATAGAATTACAACTCTCCTTGCAACCAATGTATATAAACTCAACTATTTTTCAGGGAGCAGGGTTATAGCTAATTAGAAGAGTCTTCGATTGTAGTCAAGAACCCAGGGCAAGAGAACTAGGAATTTGATCAATATATACTTGCCAGTAAGCAAGTGTTATGATGGCCCCTGATGCCATACTGGAGTTCTAACCCGAAAGTTACTACTCTGGAAACAGGTCTTCTACTAACCCCAGTCCACTCCCTTGCCTTTTTCCAGAAGAATCTGAGAAGTCTTGTTCCTTGAGTGTCAGTGCTGCTAAGGTGAGTGGGAAAGGCTGCTCTTGTATAGCTTCAACTTACCCAGACCTGTAGGGCAGGTGACTTCCCTCCCATGGACAGCCTAATGTTCTAATCTGCTTTCCAAGTCTGTTGCCTGGCAGTAGCAAGGGTCACTGAGCATCCATTGGCTGTTCCACGCTTGGATGGGTAGGGGCTAAGTTGCAGGGTCCATATGAGTCCTGCCTTGAAGGAATTTAAAAGCCTGTTTAATTCAAGGGCAGGGAATTCAATAGCATTACCATGGTGGGAGTTTGAAGATCAGCTTGACAAAGGAGGTAGGACTGGAGCAATTACAAATTGACTGTGACATCGAGTGAAAAGTGATGTTCTGGGCTCAGAGAAAACCCCAAACAAGTCATGGGGTCATGATAGCTTTCAGAGTGTTTGGGACAGTTGTTTCAAAGCATAAAGTTGCATGAAGAGTGCCGCAGAAGATGACAACTGGAGATGTAGTTTCTCATCTGGTTCTGTAGGAGCCATTGTTGTCAGAGGTGAGAGCAACAGCAGGAACACAATACCCAAGTGAATGTGACAACCTCTGTCCACCTTGTACATGTGTACTCTGTAGATATGACATCTAGAGAGCTGACAGTGGGCCTTTAGTGTCAGATTACAGAGTGTAGTCTTGATTCTGTAGCTCATGGAATAGAGAGCCACCAGAAGTTTGAGAGGAACGAGGGCACTTGCTTTTGGCCAACAGTAGAGCCATGAATGTGTATTCTGTGCTTTTGCCAGAAGTATTCTGGACTTTCTCCATCAGAGCACACATTACCCTCAGCTTATTTCCTGAGAAAAAATGTTGGGAGGGCCATCAGTCCAGGTGTAATGCTGTGCTACTTCAGACTACTCATGGGTACACTCAGTGCATATGAAGGCCTCGGCCAGCCATCTGGACATCAGCTGTTTGGCCCTGATATCAATAGGACTGATTTTTTTTCACTTTTATACACCCTGGAAAGATAGATTTGGGGAGTGGGACAGTGAACTAACAAGTGGTTAATATTCTTACTTTGACTTATTTCTCAATTAGTCATAAGTATTGCAATAAGTCTGCCCTCTGGCTTCTTCTGGTCCTATGTGTGTTGCACTGAAATGATGTCCTAGGATAGTGGTAGGGAATCCCATAAGAACAGTGGAACTTTTAATGTACATATCTTACTGTACATCACATCAACACTGTAATAAAGTGGTCTTTTTATGTCTTTCAGGCGATTTCATGGTCATGACGTTTTTCTTTAACGTGAGCAGGCGTTTTGGTTTTGTTGCCTTTCAAAACTACGTCCCTTCTTCTGTGACCACGATGCTCTCCTGGGTTTCCTTTTGGATCAAGAAGGAGTCTGCTCCGGCCAGGACCTCTTTAGGTAAGATTGTAAGGTGGGCAAAAGCCTAGGCTTGAAGCTATGACTTGCCTTGACCAGCACAAAGAATCGCCTTCTTCAGGTCATCTATGGGTCAGGAGTTTACCTACCTCTACTCCTTGCTCTTGCAGGCATCACCTCTGTGCTCACCATGACCACTCTGGGCACCTTTTCTCGTAAGAATTTCCCACGTGTCTCCTATATCACAGCCCTGGATTTCTATATTGCAATCTGCTTTGTCTTCTGCTTCTGTGCTCTGATGGAGTTTGCTGTGCTCAACTTCCTGACCTACAACCAGACGAAAGCCCATGCTTCTCCGAAACTCCGCCATGTATGAGCTGGGTATGGGAGTGGAGGCAAGGCTTGGAGTGTGCAGTCATGGCAGTAAGGGCACTAGGGTTACCACACATGGGTGGCCGGCTTCCCAGGTGATGGGGTCATGGGGGTGGGGAGGGAAGTCAAACCCCCGATGTGATGTTGGGTGTCCTGGGGGTCAAGGACAGAGTTTCCATCAAACCCTTTGGAAGCTCTTAAGCTTGCCATGCCTTCCCTTAACTGTCACCTACTTTTACCCCTATCCATTTCAGCCTCCTCTTGGTAGCCGTGGCTATGCCCACAGCCGTGCTAGTGCTCGTGCCCGTGCCCGCGCCCGTGCCCGCCAGCAGGAGGAAGTGTTTGTGTGCGAGATTGTCACCTCTGAGGGAAGTGATGGAGAGGAACGCCTGTCTTGCTCAGCCCAGCGGTCCCCAAGCCCAGGTACCCCCCAGGGTTCCCGCAGCCTGTACTCCAAGATAGCCTGCTGTGAGTGCTGCAAGGGTTTCAAGAAGTATTTCTGCATGGTCCCTGATTGTGAGGGCAGCACCTGGCAGCAGGGCCGCCTCTGCATCCACATCTACCGCCTGGATAACTACTCTCGAGTTGTTTTCCCAGTCACCTTCTTTTTCTTCAATGTGCTCTACTGGCTTGTTTGCCTTAACCTGTAGGTGCCAGCTGGCACCCTGTGGGGCAGCCTCCTCATTTCCCCGGGAGGTCCCAAGCCCCTTGCCAAGGGAGATGAGAGACAGCAGCAGCAGCAGTAGGAGCACCTCTCCCTTTCCTTCCTGTTCCCCAAATACAAGCATATGGAGAGTTTGTCTTTGCTGACCCTCTCCACAGTGGCCCCTCACTCAGTCTCCTCAGCAGCCCCTTTCAGGTAACCTACCCACATCTCTATTTTTCAAGGATCAGTCATGATGCTCTCAGTCTTAAAAATTGTAGGCCTTCAGTAATGAGCTCCGTAAAACCATGCCCATGTTTGAGCAGATTAGCTATCTCCCAACTATGATGACAACCGTTGCCTTTTCCCAGAAACACATTATTGCCTTTGTGGTGCTACAGGCCCACCTCCGGCCTCAGCCTCAAAGTGCACAGACAAGCTGCTCACCTATTCCTGACAATTCTTAATGATGCTGGGCAGCAGTACAACAGGAGGCGGGGACGCCCCATCCTAAAACAGATTATTATGTTCTTGTTTTAATCTCCCTGACCTCCCTTCCCATGCAGATAGGCAGACATTGGATTTAACTCTTTAGGAGGAGGGAAGCCAGCAAGTGGGCCTGTTTATGACAGTACCCTTCCTCTGCTGCTGTGACACCTCCCTCTCCCCCCCAGCCTCCATCTGCACTACCAATCCAATGCTCTGCATCCAGTGGGTATCTATCTATTTTTGTGTGTGATAATAGTAATTACCCCCTGCTTTTATGCCACCTTCCTCCTCCTCCTCCTTTGACCCCTGTGACTCTTTCTGTAACTTCCCCAGTGACTTTCCCAGCCCTGATCCAGGTGCTAGGCCTTGGTGACTTCCTGGGGCCAAGAAACTAGGGAAGCTCTTTCTTTTGGCAGCAGGTGCCCATCTCAGGCACAGTTTATAAGTTTGACTGTTTCCTTGGTCCCTGGACCCATGAGCCAGTCCACTTTTATTCCTGGGGCACTCACAATCACAATCAATTGAATTCCCTTAAATTTTATGGCACTTTACCTTGACAAATCACTTTTGACAAATCACTTTTGACAAATCATTTCTATTTAGAGCCTCATTGATAGCCAGCCCTGTGACATCTTTAGGGCAGTATTATTATCCCCACTATGCAGATGGGAACCCTGAGGCACAGATTTCTATGGGACTGTGGATCTCACTGGAAGCCACTCAGGAGCCCACTGTCACCTTCTAGATCACATTACAGGGCTAGGCAGCTCTGTTCACCATGATTCAATTCTATCGCCTCTGCTGGCACCCCAGTGGCAGGGTCCAGAACAGCAGGATCCCTTCAGCATTGGCCTGCTCAATTCTTGGGCCTGAGGTGCTCAGACTGCCCCCCAGATTGAAATTCTCCTGGCTCTAGTCACCCAGTGAGATGAATTTGGACACGCCCCACTGCTTGTATATGCTGAATGAAATCTGTGTCTGTATTTTAGGGGGGGTGGGTAGGGTAGGGGATCCATCTGCTTTTTGTCACCATCATCTGAAAAGGGGAAATATATAAATAAATATATCAGCAAAGCATTCAAGGTGTGGCTGGTTTCTTTGGTGATCAACTTTGTTCTCAGCTCAGGTTTTAAAGTCCATGACCCAAACCTTTGTCTATTTCCTGTCTTATCCATAACTCACTGACCTGCTAGGAATGCACCTAGTACCCTTCCCTCAGTGAGTAGTGAGATACAAAAGAAAGTGAGCACCCCTTTACAGATTCCCTGACTTGTTCCTATGCCTTTGTTCCCTCCTGTTCCTTTTGCTTTGCCCATGACTATAGTCCATATCTTGTCTGGACCAGAAGTTTGCTAGGTACCACAGGGCTCAGACTACCCCTACACTATGTAAAAAATGGAGATGCTGTATCACAAAGAAAAGGAAATTTCTCCCATTAATACCACTGGCCAATAATGGTGTGGGATCCCATTCCACAAGTCCTAACACCCTGGCTTGGCTTAGAGCAGGTCTGGAGACTAGTTAATTCACCTTTGAAAAGAAGACTCTAACACAATGTTGGGAAGGTTTGGCTCTGGTGTTCTGTGACACTTATTACTCTAAAGAAACTCAATAACAAGAACCAAAGAGGAAACCAAAATGAGGTCTGAAGAGCTGTCACTAAGTTCTTAGAATGATGCTCAACCACTTTCCCTGTAAGAAATCCACATCTTTGCTAAGTATATTCTTATATATTATCCCTCGATAAATGACAACAATTACGGAAGAAGGGAAATGGTTAACTCACTTTTAATTACACTAGAAAGATGAAGGAGAAAAATGATAGCCTGGTCCTTGAACAAACTAGGCATGCAAATCCATGAGCACTCATACTAAAGTTCATTTTAAAAAACAAATAGTGCAAACCAGATTCTTTAATCAAACTGCAATAAAGTTCAGATATCCAAAAAAAACCCTCCCATTTTGAAATCTTAATAAGCTCATGTAATCAGTTCCTTAAAAATGAGGAAATGGAAATCATAATTGGGTACACATCTACAAAATAAAATTAATGAAGAAAACACTACTATTAAAACCCATGGGATGCAGCCAACACAGCACTTATAGAAAAATTCATAATTTAAACATTTCAATACAGTTGACGACAAATGAATTAAGCATTGAAAACAAGAAACTGGAGAAAGGATAAAAACATTTCAGTTGCACTTTAGAAAAGTTTGGGAGAAAGAATTTTAACATACACAATATATTGAGAATTGGTTAACCATTTGAAAAATAAATCTGTTACTACTTTTCACCTCCAATTTACAGATGAATCAAAGAATTAAAAGCTTTTTTAGGAAATCCAAATGGTACTCTATAATTATATGGGTCAATCTCTTCATATTCTTGGGATGGGAAAAGTCTTTCCAAGTGTGATTTAAAACATAAGAAACCATAAAGGAAAGATTGAAAAGTGTGTCCATACTAAGAAATGATAACAAAAGTCAAAAAACTGTATAGAAAAACAATACAACAGGTCAGTTTTGGGGGGAAACAATCTCGGAGATGAAGATTCGAATGCAGGAAGTTGATAGGGAAGTGTAATCAGCACCTTTGGGGGAAGTGTAGGAAGCAGTCAGGTGGAGGGAAAACTGGGCTACCATGCAATCATAAGGACCTCAGCTGGACACATGGTAACTCAAGAGTCCAAGGGATGGTTCTTCCAAATTGTCACATATGGCAAGGGGACAGGCTCATATACCCCCTCTGGCTACAAGCATGAACTTGAAAGGAACATGAAATAGGGTATGACTGAGGGAGACTCAGTTGAGGGCTGTATGCTTCTGACAATCGCAGCCACTGGAGAAACGAGTTGTGCTGAAGAAGCAAAATTATCAGTGGTTCACCACAGCATCCACTGTAGGTCATCCCTCACCTTGCTCAGGCTCATGTGCTTCATAGAAACAAATTCTAAAGCAACTCTCCCACGTTTATGTTATGATATATAAAACCAGTGAAACACACCACATGCCTCCCACTGGAGCTGGTCTTGAGAACTGTGTTGGTCAGCTTTTCACCATCGTGACAAAGTAAGATTTATTTTGCCTCATGGTTTCAGAGGTTTCAGTCTATGGTCCTCTGGCTCCATTGCCTTGGGCCTGATTCAAGGCAGAATATCATGGCAGCAAGAGCCTGTGGTAGAGGGGATGGCTCACCTGGCAGCAGCCAGGAAGCAAAGAAAGAGAGGGAAGGAGGGAAAGGGGAAGAGAGAGAGAGGAGAGAAAGAGAGAGAGAGAGAGAGAGAGAGAGAGAGAGAAAGAGAGAGAGAGCACGCAGAATGAGGGAGGGGGAGAAAGAGAAAGGGAAAGGGGCCAGGGGCAAGATGCATACACTTCTAGGACATGCCTCTCTGTGACCTATTTCCTCCAAATAGGCCCTGCCTCCTACAGTTTCCACCACCTTTCACAAAAAATAGTCCATTCAGTTATCCAATCACTTTCCCCAAAGCCCTACCTCTGGATATTGCTGAATTAGGGAGCAAGCCCTCAACACATGAGACTTTGGGGGACACCCTGATCCAAACAATACCAAGAACTTAACTGCTATGCATTATTGTTATCCTCCACTGTTCAATCTAAATTTTCTCTCATCAGCTATTATCTCTGCTGATCTGGATGACTTACCTGGTGGACTGACTGAAACCTTCATTTTAGAAGGGTCTGAGACTCTGGACAACATGCCCTTCTCAAGCAGTGCATGGTTGATTTGTTTGTCATTTCCAAAGTGTACTTACTTGGGTCACCTGAACAAAAAACATATTCTTGCCTCCCCTGTTTTTTTTTTTTTTTTTTTTTTTTGGTACTGGGGATTAAACCCAGGGGCACTCGACCACTGAACCACCTCCCCAGCCCTATTTTGTATTTTATTCAGAGACAGGGTCTCACTGAGTTGCTTAGGGCCTCGCTAAGTTCTGAGGCTGGCTTTGATCTTGCCATCCTCCTGCCTCAGCCTCCCAAGTGCTGGGATTACAGGCGTGCACCACTGCGCCCGGCTGCCTCCCCTGTTTTGTAGCCTTCCTGATGAATAAGACCAATTGCTTCTGTCAGGATAGTGATTTGTTTTCTTTTGAATGTTACAAAATATGACCAGACAGCAGCCACGGATTAAAATTTGAGGGACTCTTGTGTTGTTCCTTGGTGAAGTCACTTACAATCTGGGGGCTAAGAGCTCTAAAACTGTGGGAACTAGAATTATTATAATGGGAAGCATAAATTTTATGTGTCACCAACAGAGATATAAGCAAAGAAACTCCTACTTTTACTCTTTTGTTTCTAGACCTGTGTATTCTACCTTCTCTGATCATTCATTTAGGCTGCATAATGATTTCTGGTGGTGGCATTCTATCCTTTCAGAGTATCATCTCCAAGCTGGTACCTCAGCTGTGCCTTCAGCACTCCACTTCATCATTCTACCTGACCAGTAGCTTCTGGGTGGTGTGTTGGTTATGAGACCCCAGGTCCTATGTCCAATGTTCCATGCTGTTGGCTGGAAAGTGGATATCTGAATCCAAACCAATGTGCATAAAATCCTATCTCAGTGGATCAAACCCTATGACATTCTTGTACATTCTGGCTAAGGCCCCTTAGTAAGGAAAAGCAAACCCACATCCAAAATTTGTGTGGACTCCAGTCAAGATGAATCATTGCCCCCATCTAGTTTTGAAGTGGCTCAATGTTGTCATTATGCCCCCAAGAGGCTTATGTGTTTCCTTCAAGAGTGGTGGCACTTTAGGGACCCACTACTGGTCTCTATTGTGAGCCAGGACAATAGCTAAATCAGTCTTGGGAATAGATTATTGTGCCAACTTATAACCTTCAACCCTGCCATTATAGTAGGATTGCTAAAAATGGCAAGTACAGGACTTCCAGTTAAATTTGAATTTCAGATAAATTACAAATAAATTTTAGCATAAGTATGCTTCATTTGAGGTCACATTGTCCTTGAGCTGTTCCTAACCCAGGACTGAGCACAGCAAGGGGACTAGAGTATGGACGTTCTGTCAAATGCAGGACTCCTCCAACAAGCACTCTGTACCAGAGACTTCATAGACCTGGCTGACTGCTTTGCCAGATCTAATCTGCAGCTTGACATTCTACCTTCAATTCCTCTTTGCTTCTCTCTCCTTTCAGGTGTCAGAACTCACTCCCATGTAGAAGTTCTTCCTATCTACTTCTGATCCTTCTTCCATTATCCTTCATAGACATTTTACCCCAATAATTCTCTTTCTTTTCTAACTCCATCCTGGTATCTGTTTCCAAGATGACTTGAACTGACATAGTTGACAACAAGAATAACACTAGAAAGCATGCAGTAATAGGGGGTTCTGAGACTGGATTATTCACCATGTGATAGGAACAACCTATGGAATGAGTGGAATATGGGGCACAGACAGTTCCTGGCACACTGTGACTAAGCCTAAATCCTGAAGATTTCATGGTGGTTATTTTCACAAACATCCCAGTGAGGAACCCTGTTTGTTGAGTAAAGCATTTGAAGGCAGTGGGGGGAAATACCGTATACAAAGTGATCACAGCTGGACAGTCATTACTAGTTTGTACTGATGCCCGAAAAAGGGATAAAGAGAAACTAAGGAACATTAACAATAGTTAAAGGGTAAGTATGAGAATCAGAGGACCTTTTTGGAAACTTACAAAATGCACTTTTTCTCCTGTGGTGCAAGAGCAGCCATAGATGAAGAGCAAATATAGAACTTAAGATTTAGACTTGTAAATCTCCAGAGATGAACTAAATGTCCAGCCAAAGGATTTCTATCAAGTTAAGGTTAGGGCTCTCTTTGGGAAAATCTGGAACTCTGAAACCTTGAATGGGGTCATTTGAATGGATTCCATTGAAGATTGAGGCTTTGCGAACTTCCTTGTAACCTTATAAGGCTTTAGAGGTGGTGAAGAGCTAGCATTTCTGCAGTGTTGGAAGATCCAATAGAGACTGTTTCCAGTCAAGGTAACAGATGCTCCCACTGCGAGCTGTGCCTTTTCTTGCCTATCTGCTGAACCTTCAATCAGAGTTGAATCCAGGCATTATAATTAGCAAAGTCCTAGGTTTGATAAAGGAAGAAAAATATTATACCCTGGATAAGCTATAAAAGTTAGCTGTCCTATATTAGGAGAAGTCAGAGAAGTAGTACTAGAACTGGGATTTGAGGACTCTGTGTAAAGAGGGCTAGAATATAAAATATATAACTAGAATATGAAATATATAACATGGGAATAGTTTCTCAAGACATGAGATTTAATCCTGGCAAGAAACACATAGGATGGGAAAAATATCAGCTAGGATGGCTCTTTCTTGCAACACAATGGTGCGAATATACGATGATTATATCCCCACTCTTTCCCCAAAGGGTTTTCCAGCTATTTATTTATGTGACTTTTCATTTGAGAGAGGGAAGGATACCCAGAAATTTCAAGAATTATTGAACACAAAAACTTGACTAAAATTGATACCAAAAGACCAAAGCATCATTAGACTTCTCTGTTAGAGTTGAGAACTTATGTAGACAAAGTAGTAAATCTTTCCTGACTAGAATACCATTGTAATTGGGTTTGCCATGTCCACAGATCTATCCTGTAGTTACCTTTCCAGTCTTGGGGTGCATAGTTAAATTTGATATACCTAGAAGTTGGAGTAACTTTCATTTTGACCTTCTGGCACGTGGATAAGAGCTATCATACTGGAAAGACTGGGTAGAAACTTCTAAAAATTCCCTCCCCCAGTGAAGATTTTAAAGAAAAAACAATATCATAAGCCAGTAAGGAAAATTTGTGTTAACTTTAAAGATATTAAGGATATTATCATGATATTTCCACTTAATCAATATAATAATTAATAGTGGTCCCTGAGAAAACTAAATTGATACTGGATACTAACTAAAGATTGCCATGGTTTTCATAGAATTCCAGATAACAGCTGCTGTGCAATATTGTTGCTTAAGTACATTAATAAAACCTCAGGTACATGGTATATAGCAATTGATTTTGCAAATGTGTTTTTCCTTTCCAAGTATAAGAAAGGATCGAAAACAGTGGGCAAGATATGAATATTTACTTATAATTTTCCCAAAAGCTATGTTAATTCTCACATCTCTAGTCATAGTCAAAAAAGATCTAAGCTAACAGGATATCATAAAAAATCACAAATATTTGTTATACTGTCAGCATAATACCAGACAGTAAGAATGTTTTAGTCAGCCTTTTATTGCTGTGACCTAACGACATGACAAGAAGAGTGTTGAGAAGAGGAAGTTTATTTGGGGTTTATGTTTCAGAGGGCATAGTCCATAGATGACCACCTGCATAGCTCTGTGCCTGAAGTGAGGCAAAACATTCTGGGAAAAGGGCAGAAAGGGCAGGCAGAGGTAAACAGCTCAGAACATGGCACCAGGAAGCAGAGAGAGAGAGAGAGAGAGAGAGAGAGAGAGCGAGCACTTCACTCACTAGGGATAAAATACGAACAAAAAGGCATGCTCCAAGTGACCTACCTCCTCCAGTCATAATCTACCTCCTTCCAATTACCACCCAGTTAATCTATGCAAGTTGATTGATGCAATGATTAGGTTACAACTCTCATAATCCAATCATTTCGCTTCTGAATGTTCTTGCATTGTCTTACGCATGAGCTTTTGGGGTATACGATATATCCAAAATATAAAAAAGGATAAGAGGCAGCCAACACACTGGAGACCTGGGTAGGACACAGTCTCTTCAGAGGGTGTGAGATAAACTCTACAAAGATCCAGGGACTTGCCACTTCAGTGAGGTTCTTAAGGGATCATCAGTCCGAGGCATGCCAGGATGAGTCCTCCAAAGTAAAAGGGAAATCCCTCTATCTTAAGTTCCTCATCACACAAAGGAACTGACACACATGGTAGGCCTCTTTGGGTTCTGTGTTTAAATCATCCCATCCCTAGGATAACTGCTCTGGCCCCAACATCTAGTGACACAGGAGGCTGAGAGATTTGAGAGCCACAGAGCAGGAGAGAGAAGTGCAAGCAGGGCCAGGCTGCAGTGCTAGCAGCTCTTGGACCATGATGTCCGACAGACCCTGTGGTGTCAGAGTTGTCCATGGTGGGAAAGGTAGGGTTTAAGGTCAGTACCTAAGGAGAATCCCATGCAGGCCCAGGGGTTCTGGAGCACAGCTGTGCCATCTGCATCAAAAAGTATATGACTTTCCAGAAACAGATTATGGTGTGCTTCTGGGTCTTGGGACAGAGAACACTTGACCATGGAATACCAAGGAACTGTGTGTATGGGAGCTGGTTTCTATCAGATACACCGAGTCATAAAGACAGATCCAGTAACAGTACTTACTAAAATTGAGCCTGAGCATCATCAGAGAGCAAGAGTGAACACCAGAGAAGTAGTCCAGACACCCATATTATAGTTACCCTAGCTCTCTTCCATCAGGTTGCATCAACGGTTAATTAGAAAATCCTGTAAAAACAGCTAAAAAAAAAAAAAAAAAAGGAAAAGCCTAGGCTTCATAGACAGTCAGGTTCAACAGTAGTGTGGAGATGGCAAACTTCTCTTTGTGGGTGGACCTGCATACAGTGGATACCTCCATCATTAACTTTGAAAGAGGTAGAAAAAATACATATGTATATATGTCTATACATATATATATATTGCACACACTATTCATGTCATATATATGTGTGTATATATATGTATGTATGTGTGCATAAATAGTGTGAATATGTATACATTACACACACACACACGCACACACACACACACACACACACACACACAATTCATTGAATGGGTTCAGGATTTGAAAAATGGCTCACATCCAAAACCCAGGGAACATGCCTTTTTATTGAACTGTCCCTAATCCTCCTGACCATCCATACTTGTTTTATTTTAATTGTACAGATGAAGCAACAACTTTTGAATGTTCTACAAGAAAGTCTTTCTTCATTAATTTATTTACTGTTTTTTGGTACTGGGGATTAGACCAAAGAGTGCTTTTGCACTGAGCCATATCTCAGATCTCTGTTTATCTATCTATCTGTCATCTACCATCTATATATCTATGAATTTAAAATTTAGAAACAACATCTCACCATGTTGCTGAGGCTGGTCTTGAACTTGTGATCCTTCTGCCTCAGCCTCCCAAGTAGCTGTAATTACAACCATGTGCCATCACACCCAATGGAAATCTTCCTTTGAATAACTATATCTATAGCCCTCTTCGTGTCATAACCCCGGCTGCTATGCTGACCTCATTATTCATTCTGATAGTTATGCCCCTTTTGCTTATGATTATTTCATCACCTGACCTTTATTGTTGTGGGATCCTATTGTTGCTAATAGGATATCATATTTTAATAGCCACCCTAACTTTTAGATAGCCATCATCAAACATTTTAGAGTTGCTGGTACTTCTCTCCTGAGTTCATTTCTTATTGTATTCATAAACAGAGAAGTGTGTTCCTAGTTCTCACAGTCATTTGGGTGAATTTTCTGGTCTGTGATAAAGGATATCCAACTTTCCATGTCAATTTCCCTCAGTGTTTTAATCTCTCTTTCCACTGTCTGTATTGACAATTCTGGCATTTCAACTCTACTTAGTATGGGCCTTCACTTTCACCATGGTTTTAAAATCCATGCTAATAACCTGTTAACACTCTTTCCCAGGGACCTTGCCGCCCTGTTAAAGCTTATGTAACTTGACAGTACCCCATGCCTATAAAGTCTCCCTTATCCAGTGTTATACTGTGCATCCAATAATCCCACAGTGTCAGAATCCAGTCCCATGAATACTTCTCATAGCTCTTGGTACCATATTTCAGCTAAATCTTGTGGCACATTTGGACTATAGTTTTTCTCATCTAATTGGCAGATTCATCACTTCCCTGACCAGGATTACTATACCTTAACCCAAGTTATTGCTATAATATGTGGGAGGGTGTAAAGACAGATCTCAGGGGGATACATGTTTTCTTGCCAGGTTTCATGGCCTTTAAGTACATTGATATAGTTCTGATCTGGAATGTCTGATCTGGATACAAAAGCTGACTAAAACACACAACTTCTTAGGCAATAAAGAGAGCTATAACCTCATCAGTGGATTAATTCATTTGATGGGTTGTTTTAGTTAGCTTTTTCGGTGCTGTGACTAAAAGACCCAATCAGAATAACTTTTTTAGAGGAGAAATTTATTTGAGGGCTCATGCATTCAGAGGCCTTAGTCCATAGAAGGCTGGCTGTATTCCTCAGGGCTCAAGGTGAGGCAGAAGATCATGGCAGAAGAGTGTAGCAGAGGGAGGCAGCTCACATGATAATCAGAAAGCAGAGAGAGACTCCACTTGCCAGATACAAATATGTACCCCACAGTCACGCCTCCAGCCACACCCCATCTGCCTCTAGTTACCACCCAGTCAATCCCAGTAGTGATTAAATCACTTATTAGGCTCACCTAACCCAATCATTTCTTCTCTGAGCCTTCTTGCATTGTTTCATACATGAGCTTTTGGGGGACACTTAACATCCAAACCATAACATGGATTAATAATCTGAATGGACTACTGGGTGGTAACTGACTGTAGGCAGGCAGGCATGGCTGGAGGAAGTGGGTCAATAGGGGCTTACCTTTGGGAACTATGTCTTGTCCCTGACACACACTCATCTCTCTCTCTCTCTCTCTCTCTCTCTCTCTCTCTCTCTCTCACACACACACACACACACACATGCTCTTTCCCTTCTTCCTGACTGTCATGAGCAGAGAAGTTTTCCTCTACCATGTCCTTCCACCAGGGATATTCTGCCTTACTTCAAACCCAAAACAATAGAGTTTGCCTACCATTGAACTGAATCTCTGAAGCCATGAGACCCAAATAAGCTTTTCCTCCTTTAAGTTGTTTTTGTCAGTTATTTTGGTCACAGGGATAAAAAGATGACTAACCCATACAGAGTGCTATTACTTTAGCAGGCAGAAATGGGCCCCTTCTGAAAGTAGAGGAAGTTCAGAGAAATTTGCAGAATCAAAATGCTTGTGTACATCAATTGGAATGCTCCTATTAATAATCAGGGCCCAGATCTTTATGTTGTCCCACTCCAAATTTTAAACTTTAGCTTCATTGTTTTATAATTAAGTTCTGAATCTCATAATTGGCTTTTCCTATTTGTCTTCTGGATACAGAAATAGTCTCCATATGCTTCTGAGGTGGTCCCCTATTTTTACATTTAACCTGTAAGAGTTACTAATAATCCTCAGTCTTTGTCTTCTTCCAATGTTTTTATCACCCCAGGATAATTTATTTACCCCTCATCTCTCAAACACCAGGCACTCTCTCTCATTGTTATACTACCTCAGTTCACTCCTAGTGGATGGTACCACTGCACTGCTATCCTACCAAGTGTTCTACTCACTACCAGTGATGGAGTTCCCTTTGTAAGCCCCCATGTAGTTGATGTGAGGTGATCCAACCAAAATTTTGTTTTTGACTTGGCTTTCTAAAACTATTTCTGGCACTTCCTTGGTGGTTGGATTATCCCGAAAGCACTCTGAGGTGAAGAACTGCATGTGAAAAGTGTATTGGAGACTACTCTCCAGATCAACATTTGGGTAGGGAGGAAAAGAAACAGAATTAGAAAAAGAAGTTAAACTGTGATGCACTGATTACAAAAGTCTCAGAAAATCCCATAAAGAGAATTGAAGCTCAGGAAAACCTTCATTGGGACTAAGGAGTCAGGTCTTTATATCCCCACATTGAACAGTTATTGGCTGCAAGATACCCAAGAAAATGGAGTGTGGCTTGGGAAATATGACTCTTTAACTGTGAGCAATTTCTGGAAAGGAGATCAGGTAAGAACCTTCATCCACAAATAATCCTGACATCTGGGGAAAGGAATGTTTCAGTCATGAGGGGGTAGGGATCATCACTATAACATCCACTTAATGCACAGTTAGAATGTTAGAAACACAAAAACAAATTGTGAATTATTTGCACTAAGGGTTAATGACTAAATTACCAGTGGTTTAATGAAATTACAAACAAAAGGCAAAAGCCACAAATAGAATATTGGGCAAAGGACATGAAAAGAACATTCATGGGCTGTGGGTGTAGCTCAGTAGCAGAGCTCTTGCCTAGAGTGTGAGTGACTCTGAGATCAGTTCCCAGCAGTGCTCACATGCACACACACACACTCACACAGAGGGAGAGAATGAAAGAGATTTACTTAGTGAGGATGAAAGAAATCAGTCGTACACAGTGTTAGAGACATGTCATGAAATGGGCACTCTACATGGTTGTAAACATTCAAAACCTATAGCTATCTGCACCAGATTATTTAGTGTAGGGGCAAATATAGCACAGATTTATGGGGAATAAAATAAATGATGTTCAAAGGACAACTTTGAGTTACAAATAAAACTATTAAAACCCATTTAACAATGTTAAGGAAGACAAATACTGTATACTTTTTGAATTAAGTTTCTGCCTAGATAGTTAAAACAGAAGCAAACTTAAGTTTTCACAAATACCCTCTTATGCAGCTTCCATAAGCATTAGAAATATTGGGGGGAGGGCTGCAGAATTTTTAAAAATATACAATTTGGCAATAAAAATCTCTCCATGAATGCAATTCAGTGATATCCCTTAGTATCATGCATCATGGCCAATGTAATAATGTTGGGTGCTAAACTTACTTCTCTTTTACATATTTGCATGAGGCAAATATAAAGACTAATACAACTGAGTTATATCACTAGACTGAATATTAAAAAGCCTCATTGCTGTCACTCTTATGATTTTTGAAATAGTGAGCATTAGAAATATTAATAAGTAGAATAACCCTAAGCCCAGGGCTCAATCTGAAAGCCTGATTCCCACATGGTCTTCTGATAATATGGGGAAGGGGTGAAACAGTGAAGCTATTGTAGACCCATTTTTTAAATGGGATTTTGGAAGGGAAAGACAGTGAAATGAATCTGACATAACTTTCTTATGTTCGTACATGAATATACCACAGTGAATCTCACCATGTGTACATCCTCGAGAAATTAATCTAAAAAAATAACTATGGTTAAATGACAGAAAGATCAATAGAGGGAAGAGAGCAGGAGATGGGAAGAGGGAAGGGGATGGAGAGGTACTTCTTCTGATGGAACTGATAAATTCTATGCTTTTATAATTATGTAAAAATGGATTCTACTGTTATGCATAACTAAAAAGAACCAATAAGTAAAAAGAAAAGAAAAAAAAGAAAGCTCAAAATGTCTTTATGACAAAAACAAATATCATCCAAGAGGGGGACCTAGCAACTGCCAAGTGTTAGAGAACCACTGCGACATGGTGAGGACTCTCATTGGTACCCCTACTACATGAGCTCTGAATTGTTCTTAAACAGACCCTACAACTACTAGTCTGATGTTTGGGCTTTGTGGCGCTGTATCTATGAAATAGCCATCCTGAAGTATGCTTTCAATACAAAACATATGAATTCTTTAGTTTACAGTATTATTGAAATAGAGCAGCATCAATATCAAGACTTTATAGCCCAGGGTTGGCAGAACTAAAAACAATGCTGAGCTTGAAGACAGAAGCCTCTGCGAGACGCATCCTGAAGCAGCTTTTTACAAAACACCAAATCTCCTTGTTTTTGGAGGCCACAAAGACAAAAAACAAACAAACAAAATCCTCCAAAATCCCATTAAAAAATGGGTCTACAATAGCCTCGCTGTTTCACCCCTTCCCCATTGGGTAGTGACTCTGCAGTATTGCTCATGTCTGGTTTGCCAGTATGGCCTTTCCAACTAGCAGGTGATTTCAAGGGATCAAGGACCATCAGTTTCCCCTGGGACAAACACTTATTTTCACTCATTACATGTGTCTTGGAACCCTCAGCAGAATGGGGTTGGGGGTTGAATACTTCACAATTTGATTTTGCCTTTCTGGAAACTATGGTACCGACAGGGATGAGTTGACATTATTAAAAAATAAAATAAAAATTCATGTTTTGGGGAATAGATTTAAAGAATATAAAGTTCCATGTAGCATTTGAGCAATTGGATCCAATTTAACACTCTGATGGATGTTTAGTATTTTAGATTCATTTAATATGAGCCTTGTTTAGGGTACACAAGAATGGAATCTATAGTATTTCAGCTTTGTAAATCATTATGTTTTCACATACTAGTTTTGTTAGGTTTATTTCTCCATCAGAGAAAACATCTCTCAAACACTAATTCCGTTTACAATTAAGCAATTTGTAAATAAAGTTCAGGTATTTTTGGTTAAAAAAAAAGAAATATTAATAAGTAGCCATGTCTTGAATAAAATATTAACTCCTAATTATTCATGTGTGTAGAAACCAAGAACATTTAAATCACGAAATATTGTCAGGTTCGAAATGCTGGTTAACTGGAATGGAGTTGCTTTGGAATTATTATTATTGATGTTATTTTTCATGGAGAGCAAGTAAACTAACTCTGTATGCTGGTACTAAAATAAAGGAAAAAGTCAAGACAAAGGATAACAACCTCAGAGAAAGGCTCCCCATCTGAAGAATCAGGAGCTGACTTGAGAGCTAAATGAATAACATCTTGATTGTCTGAGAGGGTAGAACTACAAGAAAAGCCAGCCTATGCACTTCATAGTAGTTTTGATCTGGAAATCTCAGGGAAGGTCTGTCTACGTTTGCTCTTCTTGGTAAAAGAGCCATTGAGGAGTGCTTCACATGTATTCTCTCTCACTTGTGATTTTATAAGCTTAATTTCCTCTATTTTTCCTGAAACCTGGCAAATTTCAGCCTCCAAAACTAATGGGAGATGGGGGAAGATCCATGGGCCTTCAGTACACCAGGCAGGTTCCAATGAAGATGACTATGGATTCACTCCAGTCTTGTATGACTTCTGGCACCAATATCTATAAGATTCTAGAGATGTAAACAGTAGGAAGATTTGAACTTCCTTGGAAAAGTTGAGTTTGGCACATAACTGTGCAGAGGGAAGTTTTGAAAACCTCAACAGCATTATGAATGTTACATACTGACTTTTGCATTTCATGCAACCAAATGACAAAAATACAACTCATTAGTACTCTCTAGAAGTCATGTATTTTAGTTTGAAAGGATTTCTATAACAAATTGCCATGGCCTATAGGGCTTAAACCACAGATATTTATCTCACAGTTCTGGGAACCCAGAAATCCGAGATCAAGATATTAGCAGATTGTGTCTTCTGAAGCCTTTTCATTGGCTTGCAGATGGCTGTCTTCTCCCTAGATCTTCATATTATCTTTTTTGTCCTCATCTCATTTTCTCCTAAATACACCAGTGGTATTGGATTAGAGTCCACCCTAAAGACCTATTTTAACTTGATCACCTCTTTAAAAGACCTATCTCCAAATATAGTCAGATTCTCAATTTCTGGGGGTTATGATTTCAATATATAAAATTCAGGGAAGACAAAATTGAGCCTATTACACTATGTATCTATGAAGCTTCAACTATATGCATGAACAAATGTATGAGGTACACTTTCCCTTAAGCCCATGTCTGAGCTACATTAGGAAAGCAATGAGGGGACCCAGGGAAATATTTACATTCCTCCCCACTCAGACCACTCTTTCTTTCTCTGTGTGAGGACCTGCACCTCACTCCAGCCTATCACAAAGTTCCCCCAAATTAGTTATCTCTGCTTAATAACTTTCCAGAATTGTGAGAACAGTATGACAAATATGACCCTATAGCAGCCCTTGAGCTCTTCATTGTCATATAGATTTCTAAAACAAAGCAAAGCACTGAAAGAGGAGAATGGACAGAAAAAAAAATGTTCAGGTCTCTCAACAGAGAGAGCATCCAGTAACTTTCAGAACAAATGCTTCTCTTAAAGCTGAGGAACTCAGTCCCTAAGAGTAATGTATTTGAAGAATGAGAAAACTTGACTAACAAAGATTAGATAATTTTATCAGCTAAAACACTTATCAGGACACAAGGATGTCCATCAAAATTTCATCAAAAGTCCTTTACTAACTCACTCTCAGAGAAAGAGACTTTTGCAATGATTATATAATCTCCAAAATTAAGATGATTTTCAATACTCTTGTCAATACTTCCACCCTTCTAGGATAATAGGTACTCATAATCAAAAGCTATGGGAGGAGGGCAGCTGGCTGTTGGCTGAATTAGAAGGACAGTTGTTACAACATTTGCCCTCATCTGATTTTGTGAATGGACCATGACCAGACTTCATGCTAAATTGCAATCATCTTCAACTCTCCTGTCAAAAAAATAGAAATAAATATATTCTTTTACTTCCCTGCACATAGCCTTTATGTAGGGAATGGGATAAACAAATATACCCAAGATCTGGAAACAAGTTGAATTACTCAAGATATCCTGACTCAAGCAGCAGGGAATGATAACTAAGGAAAGCCAGAAAGGAGAAGCCTGACCATCTTTGGCTATCATGCCTTACAGAGTTTGGAGACAAGGTGTCATATTTCGAGTCTGAGTAAATTTTCAATTTCACTTGGATATTAGAACTCTATATAATTAACAATAATATATCAGCAAAGGAAACAAACTATCATGTGACTTCAGGAAGGGTTTCCTGGAACTGGCTGGTGAAGACCAAGGCCAGGGCCAGACCAGTGGTTCCAAGTGTAGGTTTGTGGCCAGAGTATATTAAATGCAGAGGCTAGTTTAGCATCTTGACACACTTGTAACAGATTTGCCTAATTTCTGTAATTTGTTTTTGTTTTCAAACAAGATCATAATTTTTTTCATTCAAGAGATAAACATTGAGCCCCTACTGTGTGTCAGAAATTATGTATAAATGATATGAGGTAGAGCAATGGAATTAAAGGATTTTCCCCAGAGATCCTGGGCAGGTCTCTTTTATACTGACAGTTCATTGAAGGAATCTTTGGAGAGATGTCTGAAAGTGAGGAAGTATGTTATATTGCTTTCTGGAGAAAGAGTGCCCCAGACACAGAAAACAGAAAGTGCAAAAGCCCTGAGGCAGGCTCATACCTGGTGTGGAGGCAGGGAGGAAAGGGATATGGCTGGAAAGAAAGGTAGGAGGGATAGAGAGAGGAAAAATGAGAGAGAATAAGATAAATATACTCACCTGATTACAGAGGTTCAGAAGTCCCACAATGTGCCATCAACAAACTGAAAGCCCAGGGAAGCTAGTGGTATAGTTTCAGTCTAAGTTGTTGAAGGACTAAGAATCACTGGATCCAATGATGTAAGTCCTGATCCAAATCTGAAGCATAAAATGAAGAGCACCAAGTTCAGAAAGCAAAAGAAGATGTAAGTCCCAGATCAAGCATAAAGAGAAAATTCACCATTCCTCCAGCTTTTGTTCTATTTGGAGTCTCAAAGGATTGGATGATGCTTTCCCACATTTGTAAGGGCAAAGTGCTTTATTCAGTTTACTGATTCAAGCACTAATCTCTTCTGGAAACAGCTTCACAGTCATACTCAGCAATAATATTAACCAGCTATTTGGGCATATCTTATCCCAGTCAAATTAACTTATACAATTATCCACCACAATCTGCTTATCATTTGTAAGGAATTTGGATATTCTTCTGAGTGTGAGGGCACTTGAAAAGAGAAATTACCTGATCTGACTTAGTTTTTTAAAAGGACCCCCTAATCCAATGTTAAAATTAGTCTGTGATATCATTTATTTCTGAGACTAACGCGATATTCTAGGCAAGAGTTCATGGTAGCTGGGGCTTTGATAAAGTAGACCTATTATAGAAACATTATTAACCTCGGTTGAGTCTTAAAATAATATTTGTGGATAGATTGGATAAGACGGAATAGGATTCTGCAAGAGAGACTTTTGCCTTCCTTCACTCACTTTGATTCTTGCTATTACACAAAGGACACATGTGTAGTTCCAAGTCAGAAACAGAACTCAAGGAGTCCTGTACTTCTCAATTTATTCCCTTGGAAATGCAAAATCTGAGAATAGATACTGGAACTCTGATGGTTGCTTTATCCCACAGTGTGAATGCAATCAAGTTCAACTTATACACTCTTACTTTGAGCTTAATAACCATATGGCATGCTTAATTCTTTGATAAATGTAGTTTTCCTTGGCCTCCAGTGAAGCTGATAGAGAAGTGAATTAAAGGCAGAGAAATAAAATCCTCAGACAGATAATTCCAACTATGTAACTATGAACTCATGGGGAGAATGCAGCATTATAGCTTGTGCAAGGTTAAACAGGCATGTTTTAAGGAAAATACTCGAAATTTAAGGGAAATTAAAATAAATGGACAAGGAGGTGGTACAAACGAAAGATAGTGCCACATAGCACTTCCCAAAAGCTGGGATTAGTTCTGCAAGGACTCAGGCACAGTAGGAGTAACACAGGAGATGGCTTATTTATCAGAAAATCAACTTCTAAAATTTTAGGAGCTCCTCTAAAAATAAAATGATTGCCTGAAAAGTGGAGACCCAGGCTTAGTGTGATTTCAAATCTACCTCATATTTGAATAACTGAATAAAAGCCTGCTACAACGATGTCAGTTAGGTGTCTCTTATTATCACCAAGTCTGACTGACAGCAAGGGAAATATTAACAGGTAGCTATGTGGTGGTCAAAATTCAAATCCAGACTTGCAGTTGTGGTTCAGCAGTAGGCTACTTGACTTGCACGTATGAGGCACTGGGCTCTATCCTTAGCACCACATGAAAATAAACATAAGACAAAGGCATTCTGTCCATCAACAACCAAAATTTTTTTTAAATATTCAATTCTAGCCTGTTAGAGCAAGGTGTTATTAATTCCATTCCAGGAAACATTGGATCTTCATGAGATAAGTAATACTGTTATGTTTTTATACCTTGCTTTGATACTTATCTAAGAGAAGGTAAGAAAAGAGGCAAACACTTTAGGTGGTCTCCAAATTAGGAACAGATTTTGAGTCAAAAGCCCACAGAAGGAGAAGCATTGAAGCACTTAATCTCTGAAGAAGAATGGGGAAATAATACTGATCTTTCGGCCCTGCAAAACCTACTTATTAAATAATGAAGGGAAGAGATCACTTTCCTGCATAACAGTATGTAGAACTCTACTGACCTGCTCCCTGGGGAAACTGGTGAAAACTATGAAAAAACAACCACTTAAAGTGTCCAAAAATTGCCTTAGGATGAATAGAAAATGAAGATACATTTATTCAACAACATCTAAAATATACCATAAGAAAGATGAGAGTCTGTGATATTTAAATGAAGATTGCAACCCTTCGACCTCCCAATTCAGGAAGGCAGAAACTTTAACCATAGGCGATAACAATAGCAGCAAAGAATGAGAAAGGACAATTAAAACAGATTCAGAGTTCTCAGGTTCAGTAGTTACTAGGCACATATTTAAGATGGATATGTGTAGTATGGTCAAGGAACTTCTGTTAGTCAGATTTCTATTACTGTAACTAAATACCTGAGAAAATCTTATTAGAAAGATTTGTTTTGGCTCACAAATATAGAAGTTTCAGTTTGCAGTTAGTTGGCTCCCCACATATTGGGCCTGTGGAAAGGCAGTGCATCATGGCAAAATCATGTGGCAAAAGAAGCTTCTCAATTCATGGCAGCTGGGAAGTGAGAGATGTAAAGGGGAAGTTAGGGTCCTAACCTCCCAGTATCCCTTCTAAGGGCATGTTCCTAATGACCTAGCTTCTTCCCACCTCTTCAAGTTTCCACTGCCTTTCCAATAGTGCAGCAGGCTGGGGAACATTACAGTCCAAAATTTTGCAGAAATTAAAAAAAAATAATTGATCATATATTTCAGAGAATTGTATATTATGAGAAATGCAATAAAAATTCTAAAACTAGTAATGCAATTATCTGATATCAAAATTAAATTAGTGATTATAACAACAAATTCATCATAACAAAACAAAGCTCGAAAAGAGACTAGGATAAACTATCTAGAATGAAGTAGAGACAAAAATATGAAAAATACATAAGATAGGCTAAGAAACATAAAGGATACCAGGGGAAGATATAACAGTGTACAAATAATCCAGGAAGCCAGGCGTGGTGGCGCATGCCTGTAATCCAAGTGACTTGGGAGGCTGAGTCAGGAGGATCGCAAGATCAAAGCCAGCCTCAGCAACTTAGCAGGCCCTTAGCAACTCAGTGAGACCCTGTCTCTAAATAAAATACAAAATAGGGCTGGGGATGTGGCTCAGTGGCCGAGTGCCCCTGGGTTCAATCCCCAGTACCATAAAAAAAAAATATCCAGGAAGAGAAGATAGAATAGGGCAGATACAACATCTAAGTAGATGCTGTGTAAAAACTTTTCCAAAATGACCAATGGTATTAATCCTTGGATTTGAATAATGCTATGAACACAACAAGATAAAAAGCATTAAATTTATTCTGAGAACATTATAATTAAACTGCTACAGAAGCAATTCAGGAAAAAATCTTGAGGCACACAGATGGAAAAAGTAAAGCAGATTATTTTCAGGTATTAGTTTTTTGTGGCTACTATAACAAGTTTTTACAAACTGGGTAGCTCAAAACAAAATAAATATATTCTGTCACAGTTCTTGGGGTTAGAAGTGTCACTGGATGAAATCTAGCAACGCTGCACTCCCTATATGAGAATTCTAGGAGAGAATATGTTCCTTGTCTCTTCCAGGTTTTGGTGGCAACCAGTATTCCTTGATTTATAGCTGCATTGCTAAAGTCTATCCCTCTGTGGTCACACTGATCTCTTTTATTTGTGTGAAATCTCTTTCTGTCTCAAGACACTTGCAATCACTTTTAGGATCCACTCACATTATGTAGTGAAATCTCCCTATAACAAAATTCAAAAATTTCCATATAAGATAAAATTCACAGGTTATAGCAGTTAGGATGTAGATATCATTGGGAGAGGCCATTATTTAGCCTATGATACTTTAAACAAGTAATAATTAGATTGAGAGTCAAAATCACAATATAAATTACAAAAGGCATGACACAATGAAATGACATGCTCAAAAGACAAAAGAAACATATCTGCCACTTTGGAATTCTATATCCAGAACAAAATTAACTTCATAATGAAGGTGAATGATATTCCATTGTGTCTATAAGTACATACATACATATACATGTACATATAAGTATATATGTGTGTGTGTGTGTATTATAGCATTTTGTCTACTTTGATATCTGAGGATTCTGTTGTTAGGAGGTTATAGACTATTAAAGGCATTTTATTTCCTTATTTTCTCATATATTTCTATGTTAAAGTTTTCCAATATGCTGTAATGGATCCAATATGCCACTATTGTCTGGAGAACTCTTAGTAGAATGCTTTCACTTTACTGTATGTTCCAAGTCAGGCGAATATCTCCATGTCAAAGGGTCCAGTCAATGTGTTCCCAGTGTTTTGATAAATCTCTTACACCTCCTTTAATGGATGCTGATGTTCACCTGCAACTGCAAATATTTTAAGAGCAAGCCATGTACTAATAAGTCTTAAAACTTGATAAAAATGTTTTGTACAACTCCAATAAATCTGCAGTTTAACAGGAGGATAGTACACTAAAAACAGGCTGAGAGTTTGGTATTAAATAAGTTAACCTGTTAATATACTACATAAACCATGAAAATACAAGATAAAAGGTGGGAAAAAAGG
>JAJEJO010049877.1:136320-148568 GCA_020662805.1 Glaucomys volans
GAAAGAGGGCGTGTCTGCCTTGTTCTAGTTCTCAGGGGGAATGCTTTCAATTTTTCTGCATTTAGAATGATGTTAGCTGTGGGCTTAGCATAGATAGCCTTTACAATATTACGGATTGTTCCTACTGTCCCTGTTTTTTTCTAGTGTTTTGAGCATGAAGGGCTGCTGTATTTTATCAAATGCTTTCTCTGCATCTATTGAAATAATCATGTGGTTCTTGACTAAGTCTATTGATGTGGCGAATTACATTTATTCATTTCCAGATGTTGAACCAACCTTGCATCCCTGGAATGAAACCCACTTGATCATGGTGCACTATCTTTTTCATATGATTTTGTATTCGATTTGCTAAAATTTTGTTAAGAATTTTTGCACCTATGTTCATTAGGCATATTGGTCTGAAATTTTCTTTCCTCAATTTGTCCTTCTCTGGTGTTGGTATCAGAGTGATATTAGCTTCATAGAATGAGTTTGGAAGGGTTCCTTCCTTCTCTATTTCATGAAATACTTTGAGGAGTATTGGAATGAGCTCTTCTTTGAAGGTCTTGTAGAACTCGGCTGTGAATCCATCCGGTCCTGGACTTTTTTCATTGGTAGGCTTTTGATAACTTCTTCTATTTCATTGCTTGAAATTGATATATTTAAGTTGTATATGTCCTCCAGATTCAGTTTGGGTGGCTCATATGCCTCTAGGAACCTCTTGATGTCTTCCAGGTTTTCTGTTTTGTTGGAGTATAAATTTTCAAAATAGCTTCTTATTATGTTTTGTATTTCAATAGTGTCTGTTGTAATATTTCCATTTCCATCATGAATTTTAGTAATTTGAAGTTTCTCTCTCCTTCTCTTTGTTAGCATGGTTAAGGGTTTATCAATTTTGTTTATTTTTTCAAAGAACCAACTTTTTGTTTTGTCAGTTTTTTGAATTGTTTCTTTTGTTTCAAGTTCATTGATTTCAGCTCTGATTTTAATTATTTCCTGTCTTCTACTACTTTTGGTGATGTTCTGTTCCTCTTTTTCTAGGGCTTTGAGCTGTAATGTGAGGTCATTGATTTGTTGAATTTTCATTCTTTTATTGAATGCACTCCATGCAATGAATTTTCCTCTTAGCACTGCTTTCATAGTATCCCAGAGATTTTGATATGTTGTATCTTTGTTCTCATTGACCTCTAAGAATCTTTCAATTTCCCCCCTAATGTCTTCTGTTATCCATGTATCATTCAATAGCATGTTATTTAATCTCCAGGTGTTGGAGTATTTTCTGTTTTTAACTTTATCGTTGATATCTAATTTCATTCCAATATGATCTGATAGTATACAAGGTAGTATCTCTATGTTTTTGTATTTGCTAAGAGTAGCTTTGTGGCATAACATATGGTCTATTCTAGAGAAGGAGCCATGAGCTGCTGAGAAGAAAGCGTATTCACTTTTTGATGGATGAAATATTCTATATATGTCTGTTAAGTCTAAATTAGCAATTGTGTCATTGAGTCCTATGGTTTCTTTGTTCAATTTTTGCTTGGAAGATCTGTCCAAAGGTGAGAGAGGTGTGTTACAGTACCCCAGTATTATTGTGTTTTGGTCTATTTGGTTCCTGAAATTGAGAAGGATCTGATTGATGTACATGGATGCACCATTGTTTGGTGCATAAATATTTATGATTGTTATGTCCTGTTGATTTATGCTTCCTTTAAGCAGTATGAAATGTCCTTCTTTATCCCTTCTGACTAACTTTGGCTTGAAGTCTGCTTTATCTGAAATTAAGATGGAAACTCTTGCTTTTTTACTCAGTCCATGTGTATGATATGCTTTTTCCCAACCTTTCACCTTTAGTCTGTGGGCATGTTTTTCTATGAGATGAGTCTCTTGAAGGCAGCATATTGTTGGGTCTTTCTTTTTAATCCAATCTGCTAGCCTGTGTCTTTTGGTCAATGAGTTTAAGCCATTTACATTGAGGGTTATTATTGAGACATGACTTGTATTTCCTGTCATTTTAGCTTTTTTGGGGCTTTTAACTTAACTTTGTTACTCCTTTGATTGGCCATTTCTTTAGGGTAATTCCTCCCCATGTTGGCTGCGATTGCTGTTTTTCATTTCTTCCTCTTCGAATATATTGTTGAGAATGTTCTCTAGGGCAGGCTTTCTCTTTGTGAATTCTTTAAGCTTTTGTTTATCATGGAAGGATTTTATTTCATCATCGAATCTGAAGGCAAGTTTTGCTGGGTATAAGATTCTTGGTTGGCATCCGTTTCCTTTCAGAGCTTGAAATATGTTGTTCCAGGCCCTTCTTGCTTTTAGGGTCTGGGCTGAGAAATCTGCTGATATCTGTATTGGTTTCCCCCTGTAGGTAATCTGATGCTTTTCTTTCGCAGCCTTTAAAATTCTATCTTTGTTTTGTATGTTTGGTATTTTCATTATAATGTGCCTTGGTGTGGATCTGTTGTAATTCTGTGCGTTTGGTGTCCTGTAAGCCTCTTGTAATTGATCTTTCATCTCATTTGTCATATTTGGGAAATTTTTTGATATTATTTCATTGAACAGATTATTCATTCCCTTGGTTTGTATCTCTGTGCCTTCCCCAATCCCAGTAACTCTTAAATTTGGTCTTTTCATGATGTCCCATATTTCTTGGAGGTTTCATTTATAGTTCCGAACCATCTTCTCTGTTTGTTCGACTTTGTTTTCAAGATTAAATATTTTGTCTTCATTGTCTGAGGTTCTGTCTTCCAAGTGTTCTATTCTGTTAATTATGCTTTCTATTGAGTTTTTAACTTGGTTTATTGTTTCCTTCATTTCCTTGTTTCCTTCAAGGATTTATTTTGTTTTTTTCTTAGAACTTCTATCTCTTTATTGAAATGATTTTTTGCTTCCTGCAATTGCTCTATTAGCTAATTATTCATAGCCTGAATTTGCTCTCTTGCCACATCATTCTCTTCTCAGATCATTTTAATTATGAACATTCTGAACTCCCTTTCTGTCATTCCTTCTACCATGCTGTCTTTGGGTTCTCTTGATATATTGTCTAGGTTTTTGGGGACATTTTCTTCCCGTGCTTTCTCATGTTGCTTGTGTATCTTCCCCTCTAGTAGTGAGAGTCTGAGGGATTGCAGTTTCTCTGTAAAGACTTATAGTGTCCCTGCAGATTTCCAATACCTAACTTTGAAGAGATTATTATTAGCAGTACCCCATATAAACAATATGTGTCCTTAAACCATATAGAACCTATTTAGATATAAACTGCATTATAGTATACAGAAATGAGTGCAAATTATCTACTGCATAATCGATAGGTTTACAATAAGGACCAAAATTTCAAAAAGTGGAAAAAGGAAATGCTGAGTGGTTTAGAATATAATATTAATGAGATAGGAAGTGAGTCTATAGAGTTACTATGTCAGGAATAGTGAGAGCGGAATTAGAGGAAATAAGTTTTTAGCATGAGAAAAGAGAATGGGTCTCCAAGGACACTGCTATATTAGAGCAGGATAGAATGATAAGGGTACTAATAGGAAAGAAGTGGGAATGTAGTAAGTATATTAGGAATAATCGTAATATTACTATTTAGACAAAAAGAAAAGAGAAAGTTCTGCTGTAAAATTATATTGTACTATTCAAACCTCCTGTTGTTTAGTAGTCTGATGCCTGTCAGGCACTTGGTAATGCTATGTCCCAAGAAGGATGCTGTCCCACTGCCTCTAAGTCAGGGATAATCAATGTTTGTGGGCTAAGGTCACCTGCTGTTGTTAGATGGTCTGCGACAGCGTGGGTGCCTGCCTGAGACTAGACCAGGAACAGGGTGCAGGCCTGGGTTTGGAGCTGGATATGGTGGCCTGATGGCTTGGTGGGTATGTGCTCACAGCTGGGGCTGCCCTGGGTTCAGGCCTGAACCTGGCCTAGGGGTGGTGATTTCCCAGCAGCTACCGGAGTCCTGCGCTCACTTGGGGACCCACACTCACTTGGGGACCCTCACTCACTTGCTGGCTGATGCCGGAGCCTGGTCAGTGACTCTGAAGCTGCTACTGGGGACTGGCACTCACTTGCTGGCTGGCGCAGGCCCAGGTCGGTGGCTCCAAAGCAGCTGCAGGGTCCGGTGCTCCCAGGTGGTAACTGTTCGCAGCCGGGCTGAGCCCAGCCCCGCAGAGTTGGTTCCGGAGCGGCGACTGGGGACCCCTTATATGTGATTTGAATATAAAATCTCGTTGAGAGCCATATTCCTGCTGTTTGAATCCCGAGCAAGTAGGAATCCACGGAGCAAGTAGGAATGCAGCCTTCCTCTAGCCCGCCATCTTGAATCCTCCCCCCATATAAACATTTTAAAAGAAAAAAAGTCAGGTACTTGAGTTAGGCAAAGAAGTCTAAAACATGACACTAAGGATATAAGTCATACAAGAAATATATATAGGAAAGAAAATATATTACATATAACACATATATATTTATTTATATTGTTAGAAATACATATTCATACATATGAAACATCCTCAAAATAAAAGTAATGGTTTAGTAAAGACAGAATGATAAGTCAAGATACAAATGGGGAGAAAATATTTGCAAATTAGGCATTCAAACATTCAATAAAGTTCCTACACACAGAACATATAAAAAGTTCTCAAAACTGCCGTGAATCAAAATAAAAAAGGACACTAATACAAACGATACAATTTTTTGTAAGAATTAAAGAGAATTTTGTTTGTTAAAAAAAAAAGAAATTATGCTTTTTGGGGGCTATTAGGGATTGAACTCAGGGACACTCGGTCACTGAGCCACATTCCCAGCCCTATTTTGTATTTTATTTAGAGACAGGGTCTCACTGAGTTGCTAAGCACCTCACTGTTACTGAGACTGGCTTTGAACTTGCAATCTTCCTGGTTCAGCCTCTTGAGCTGCTGGGATTACAGGCGTGTGCTACCACACCTAGCAAGAAATAACACAATTTTAATGCCAAAATATGTCAACAGACAATTCATCAAAGTGAACACTACATTATAATGATAGTATCACCCCCCAAAAATACATAATAAGCCTAAGGTTGTGCACCTAAAAGCAGTGGTTCAATATACATAAAACAAACCCTAACAGGACTCCATGCTCATCTCTGAGTAAAAGAAAAAAAAAACAGAACATTTGCAAGTACAGAAGCACCTTAAGGACACTATTACCCAACGTGATGTAATTAGCATTTACAGAATAGGACATACAACACCAGCATATACATTATTTCAAGTCTGGATGGAATATTCAACAAAATGGGTCATAAACAACTACTAAAATTTTAAAAGAATTGAAATCATACCAAGAATTGATAGGGTTTGAATGTGTCCTCAGAAAAGCATATATTGGAAAGTTAATCTGCAATGCAACAGTGTTGGGAGTGGAGTCTCTTGAGAGCTGCTCATGTCATGAGGGCTCCATCCTTATGAATAAATTAATGTCCATTATAAAAGATCCTGAAGTTCTGAGCTTGATCCTTTATTTCTCTTGCCCTTTGTCTTTCCACCCTTGAATGAAGCAACAAGAAGGCCCTGTCCAGATACATGCCCTTAATTTTGGATTTCCTGGCCTTCAGAACTCTGAGCCAATAAATTTCTGTTCATTCTAAATGAGTCAGTGTGTGGTATTCTTCTATAACCACTCAGAATGGACTAAGACAGTACATGCTCGAACAATAAAGGAATTCAACTAAAGAATAGAACAAAGGAGATAACTGCAATTCCAACTATTTGGAAACTACCCAACACTTGTTTCAAAAGAAATTATTCAGGGAAAATAAACAATATTTTCAACTTAATTAAAATGAAAATATAACATATCAGAATGTGTTGTGTACATTCAAAGGCATGCATAAAGGGAAATTAACATTATGTCATTACATGCTTACATTAGAGAGAAAGAAAAGGTTCAAGTCAATAATCTGACCTTTCATTTTAAGAAACTATATAAAGAAAAATAGAATATATTCAAGGCAAGGCAAATGATGGAGATTAATAGAGATAAGAGCAAGAATTAATGAAATTAAAATGAGAAAATAATGAATAATACTAGTAGGACCAAGAACTGGTTCTTGGAAAAGATCAGAGAAGCTGAAATATCCAATGTCAGCCTAAGAGATTTTTAAAAGGGTGTGGATGAGAAACAGTAGTTTTACAATAGAGTTAAAAGTTTAAGAAATTAACATATAGAACAAAGAATATATGATAAGGAGTTTTCAGAAAGGGCAACATGACAGCATATAATAAAACCATAAGTATAAAATCAATAAATATTTTATGATCTAGTAGTAATGTTTAATTGTTGAAAAGTGTGGAATAGTCAGCAAATCATTTAGGTACACAGCAAATGCACATAAAGGAAATGAAATGAGAACACAGAAAAAAGAAACAGTTTTTATTTTACAATTTGAAAATGCTGACTGAATATAAAATGATGTTTGAATCCAGGTTTTAATGGCAAAAACAAAAATATTATGATTATTCCATTACAACGAAATAAACTATGCTCACAGAGTTTGTATCTGAAATCTATGGAAATGTTTTTTCCTCAAAATAATTTGGCAAAATTCCAGGATTTCTGAGTTATAATAAAAAGGCTACGGGGGCTGGTGATAATGGTCAGTGGTCAAGCACTTGCCTAGCTTGCTTGCATGAGGCCTTGAGTTCAATCCCCAGTGCTGAGAGGAAAGAAAAAGAAAAGGAAAAGAAAAATGGCTATGGTTCAGAAAATAAAATAAGTACCCAGATTAAGTAAAAGAATGTGTAGTTCTTTTATACAATAAAGGAAGAAACAATAAGGTCATGAGAAAATTCCCAGGGAACTAAGACAATACAGAATTACAACCATGTGAGAAACCATTAATGACTTTGTTAGCACAGTGTGGGAGTGAAAATGTCAAAATTAAGGAATTATAATTCTAGAAAAAAACTTGGAATGGACCCAGCATTTGACCCAGCTGTCCCACTCCTTGGCCTATACCCAAAGGACTTAAAATCAGATTACTACAGTGATGCAGCCACATCAATGTTCACAGCTGCTCAATTCACCATAGCTAGATTGTGCAACCAATCTAGATGCCCTTCCATAGATGAATGGATAAAGAAACTGTGGAATATATACACAATGGAATATTACTCAGCCATAAAGAAGAATGAAGAATAAAATTATGGCATTTGCTGGTAAATGGATGGAGTTGGAGAATATCATGCTAAGTGAAATAAGTCAAGCCCCCAAAACCAAAGGCCGAATGTTTTCTCTGATAAGTGGATGATGACATGTAACAGTGGTGGGGTGTGGGGTGGAGGGGCAAGGGAAGAATGGAGGAACTTTGGATGGTATAGAGGAAAATGGGGTGGGAGGGGGTGAAGGAAAGCAAGATAGTAGACTGAGACAGACAGTATTACCCTATGTATATGTATTATCACATGAATGGTGTGAGTCTACACTGTGTACAACCAAAGAAATGAAAAGTTGTACTCCATTTGTGTACAATGAACCAAAATGCAGTCTGTAAAAATAAAAATAAAAATAAATCCCCTTTAAAAAAGAATATGAGATGAGAACATAACACTGATAATATAGAAAAATATTAACAAACTGTACAAAAAAATTAACAAAATCGAGTTTGTTAATATTATTTTTCTGCACTATCATCAATGTAAAGAAAATTGCAGGTTTTTCATCATATTGATTTTATGAATGATAATCAGTCATTAACTTAAGAGGCTGGATTGTGTAGTCACCCCTGGAGGATCTTGCTGATCATTCTTATGAAAATCAAGGAATGTTTAAATAAAAGTACATTTTAATGCATTACTTGGACTTAATGGCATTAATGACTGAAGCACATTTAAAAATAATTCATTATAAACTTAGGAAGGAGACATAAGTAGCATACATAATGAAGAATATAGTCATATAATTTTCCTGCTAAAATTGCCTACATACAGTCCTTTAGATAAATATTGGATAGTCATGTCATGTAGACTATGGTTTGAGTATAATATAATTTTTTCTTTAAAATATGTTTATTACTTTTTGTACAGGGAGGACTTTAAAAAGCAGGTAAGAATCTCACAAAAATAGAATGGAGACCAATAGATTAGAGGAAGGGGATGGAGAGGGAGGGAGGAGGGTAGGGCATGGGGAAGTCGTGGGGAACGAAATCTATCAAAGTATGCTGTGTTCATATAATATCCCACAATGAATCCTGCATCTATATGTGATGCATTAATTAAAATAATAATACTAATAGAAGGGAGATCAGTAGAGTAGAGCAAGTGGGTGGGGAGTGGGGAAGAGAGGGAAGGGAAGGTGCTGGGAAATGAGACTGCTCAAATGGTGTTATGTGCATGTATGAATATGGCATCATGAATCCCATTGTTATATATAATTATAATGCAGCCATGAAATAAATTTAAAAAGCAAGGTAGAATCTTATGTATGCAGTACTGTATTTGAAAGAAGTTGCATTCTTTTCTATTTAGTACTTGTTTCTTTCTAGTTACACAAATGATAAGCACCTCAGAAACTAAAGAGATAAGCAAGAGGTTGTTCAGTATTAGAAACAAACCATCTAAAGAAAACATGTTCTTTTTTTAGTATAAATTAAATTTTAAATATAATACTTGATAATTATGAAGGAAATTCAAATGTATTTCAGAAGTTTGGGAGAACCCCAAATCATAAGGAAATTAAGAGATCACATATTTCTAAGAGCAAGAAAAATGCCTGTTGGTCTATAGCCATATCCCAACTCTAAGTAGGTCTATGTGAGCATATATGGGTCCCAGTCCTTCAATCATGCTTTGTTATTGGTGAATTATAA
Source organism: Glaucomys volans (assembly GCA_020662805.1). Classification (NCBI taxonomy): domain Eukaryota; kingdom Metazoa; phylum Chordata; class Mammalia; order Rodentia; family Sciuridae; genus Glaucomys; species Glaucomys volans. Next base: position 145,136 of record JAJEJO010049877.1, read on the forward strand.
TTATACATAACTATTGGACTTATTATGTGCATAATATAATTTGCTCAATCTCCTTCCTTAATACCTTCCCTTTCCTTCCCCTCCTCCATCCCCCGATCCACTTGATGTACTCTACTGACAATCCTGGTTTTAATTTAAATAAATTTGAAATTCTAGAGCAATTTGCATATTTAAAAATTAGATTTGTTAAATTTGGAGTATAGGACTTCTGCTTTTCACAGTGAAGTAATAGGAACAGAATTTACACACTTACCTTAACAACAAAAACAACAGGGAAAATACTTGAAACATCACTTTTCAATTTATTGGAAATTAGGCAACAAAGGACAGTGATTTCTGCTAGATGGAAAATAAATGAGGATAGCTCTACACTTGCCTTCAGATTATTACCTGAATAGAGATTGTAGCTCATGTGCTCAGAGAAGGAATCTGATTTATCCTTGAGTTGAGGGCATGGATCTGGGAGTCCAGGAATGTTTAGACAGCTGGAGCTTGCAGTATGAAATATTGGAAAAAGGAAAGGTGCACACTAAAATCTGCTGTACTCACAGACGGCTGGAGATAGTACCTGGTCTGTGAGGTAAAATGCAGAACCTCACAACTGCTAGGGCATTGGGTCAAAGTTCTCAAAAGGATTGTCTCAGTGGTGAAGAAAATTTGGCCCTAGATCAAACTCTGCTCTGATCTCACACAACAAAACTTAAAGCAAGACTCAAAAGGATCACATTGTTTCCAAGAAACTTAACTATGTCCCAGAACAAATATCAAGAATATTTATTTATAGAGATTAAAAAATATCCAGCACTCAAAAAGGTAGAATTGACAATGTTTGGCATTGGATCAAACTGACCAGGAATTCAAAGAAATGGCATAGTAGGATAAACAATTGGAAGAAAAATTACTGACATACAAATGAGATAGATGATAGTAGGTAAGGATAACAAAACAATTATTAAAGCTAAACATCATATGTTCACCAAATAAGAAAAATTAAATAAATAAAAAGGACAAGGAAGATATCAAAATACAAAATAATCTTTCAAATATGAAATTTCAGTTTTCAAGTGGAAAAAAGTACAATATTGCACCTTAATGGTAGATTACATATGACAGAAAAAACATTAGTGAACTTGAAGATAAAGCAATAGAAACTTTACAGAATTTAACACAGAAAAAAAAATAACACTGAAAATAATGCATAATGATTGGGGAGGTATGAAGCAACTTCAAGTAGCCTAATGGAGAGGGACTTGGAGACTCCTAGAAAGAGGAAATATGGGTGATAAAATTTTTTGAGATGCTAAATGGAAATTATCCAAATTTGATGAAAACTGTAAACCTCCTGATTCAAGATGCTAAAAGAATCCCAAGAAAAATTAATATTAAAAAAAAATGACAGCTGAGACCTCAGGCTCAGCCCAGTGCAGATGTGTGAGACTTCTGCACCTGGGAGACCAGCCCAGAGGCCTAGGTCCCACCCAGCCCATCAGAGCCCCACAAGACTACCAGACCAGGGAGGTGGGCCCAGAGACAGACATCAGGCTCAGCCCAGTGCAGACACGTGACACTTCTGCATCAGGGAGGCCCGCACAGTGCAGACACATGAGTCTTCCATACCTGGGAGGCCAGCCCAGAGCACCCGCGTAAAGCACTGGAAACCTGCAGGGACAGTATAAATCTATGTGGGGGGAGACTGCAATACCTCAGACTCTCACTGCAAGAGGGGAAGATACATGAACAACATGAGAAAACAAGGAAAGAAAGTGTTGCAAACAAACCTACATACTTCATAAATGTAATCCAATGACAGCAGGGCAGAAGAAATGTCAGAAAGGGAGTTCAGAATGCACATAATTAAAATGATCAGAGAACCAAACAATGAGTTAAGACAGCAAATGTAGGCAATGAATGATCACACCAATCAACAGTTAAAAGAACAAATGCAGGAAGAAAAAGATCATTTCAGTAAAGAGAGAGAGATTCTGAAAAAAAATCCTTAAAATGAAGGAAACAATAAACCAATTAAAAGTTCAATAGACAGCATAACCAACAGACTAGATCACCTGGAAGACAGAACCTCAGATATTGAAGACAAAATATTTAATCTTAAAAACAAACTTGGACAGAGAAGATGGTAAGAAATCATGAACAGAACCTGCAAGAATTATGGGATAGCATGAAAAGACCACATTTAAGAATTATGGGGATTGAGGAAGGCACAGAGATACAAACCAAAGACTGAATAATCTATTCAATGAAATAATATCAGAAAATTTCCCAAATCTGAAGAATAAAATGGAAAACCAAATACAAGAGGCTTACAGGACACTAAATATACAAAACTGCAACAGATCAACACCAAGGCACATTATAATGAAAATACCTAACATACAAAATAAAGATAGAATTTTAAACACTGCAAGAGAAAAAACTCAGATTACATTCAGGGGGAAACCAATATGAATATCAGCAGATTTCTCAACCCAGACCCTAAAAGCTACAGGACCTGGAACAACATATTTCAAGCACTGAAAACAAATGAATGCCAACCGAGAATCTTATACCCAACAAAACTTACCTTCAGATTTGAAGATGAAATAAAGTCCTTCCATAAAAAACAAAAGCTAAAAGAATTTACAAATAGAAAGCCAGAACACTACAGAACACTACAGAACATTCTCAGCAAAATATTCCAAATGGAAGAAACAAAAAACAATGATGTAAGTCAGCATAGGGAAGAACTACCCTAAAGAAATAGCCAAATAAAGGAGAAATCAAGTCAAGTTAAAAACCAAAAATAAGTCAAAATGACCAGGAATATAAGTCATATCTCAATAATAAACCTGAATATTAATAGCCTAAACTCATCAATAAAAAGACATAGACTGAGCCAGGCACAGTGACACATGCCTGGAATCCCAGCACTTGGGAGGCTGAGGCAGGAGGCTTGCAAGTTCAAAGTCAGCCTCAGAAACTTAGTGAGGCCCTAAGCAACTCAGTGAGACCCTGTCTCTAAATAAAATACAAATTGGGCTGGGGATGTGGCTCAGTGATGGAGTGCCCCTGGGTTCAATCCCCAGTACCAAAAAAAAAAAAAAAAAAGACACAGACTGGCAGATTGCATTAAAAAGAAAGACCCAACAATATGCTGCCATCAAGAGACACATCTCATAGAAAAACATGCCCACAGACTAAAGGTGAAAGGTGGGGAAAAAATATACCATGCACATGGACTCAGTAAAAAAGTGGAGGTTTCCATCCTCATATCAGATAAAGCAGACTTCAAGCCAAAATTAGTTAGAAGGGCTAAAGATGGACATTCATACTGCTTAAGGGAACCATAAATCAGCAAGACATAATAATCATAAATATTTATGCCCCAAACAATGGCGCATCCATGTATGTCAAACAAATCCTTCTCAATTCCAGGAAC
>JAJEJO010049878.1:1146-15932 GCA_020662805.1 Glaucomys volans
CCTCCCGGGTTCCACAGTGGACAGGAGTAGCCATGGACAGCACCAGAACCTGAGCAGGCGTCAGGAGAGCAGGCAGCAGGAGAAGAGGCAATGAGCATCACTATGTGGTGAGTCCTCCTGGGTTCCACAGTGGACAGGAGTAGCCATGGACAGCACCAGAGCCTGAGCAGGCATCAGGAGAGCAGGCAGCTGGGAGAAGAGGCCAATGAGCAGCACCATGTGGTGAGTCCTCCCGGGTTCCACAGTGGACAGGAGTAGCCATGGACAGCACCAGGCTTCTCACAGCAAGAGGCCCAGAAGAGCAGAACTGCCCTGCATGCAGATTGCACCACACAGCATAGTGCCTGTGTCTCAGTGCTCTCAGCAGCCTCTGCAGGGCCTCACCTGATGCCTTCAGGAAGTGTGTGTCTTAAGGTGGCAGGAGCCACGCACGGCAGCTTCCTCAGGACAGGGGAGAGGAGCAAGGAGGAGCAAGGTGAGGAAAGCCCCACTTGTCCAGGTGGGCATGGGACGAAGGAAAGACCCCAGGAGGACTGACTCCTGAGAGGACAGACAGGGCAGAGGGAGCCTCCTGAAGGTGTGGAGGCAGCAGGGGCTGCTCAGCAGGCACCTCAGCAGCAGCAGTGCTCACAGTGAGGGACCCACATCAATGAGCAGCTGCTGCAGGCCAAGATGGCAGCACAGCAGGACAGCCTGGGTCCACCTTCCCCTCCACACACACCCCTCAGGTCCCTGGGTGCAGGTGATTGTGTCCAGCAGCCTCTGCACACTGGGCCTCCCAGGTGGACTCTCACCTGCTCAGGAACTCCTGCATGCACAGCTCAGGACCTGGGGAAATCACCAGCTGTGGACAAAGCCTGCACAGGACTCTGGAGTTCCCAGGAGCCTCTGCTCTCCTGCTGCTGAGTGTCTGCAGGGAGCACTCTGGTTCTCAGGAAGACCGTGGCTGTAGGAGAATGTTTGCCTGCTCCTTATCACTGTGGCCACAGCTGAGGCTTTGCCACAACTGCTCCCAGCTGCTCATGTGCTGTCATTTAAAACCTCCCTGTATGGATTTTTCTCACTGGTTGAGGTGAAACATTTCACCATGTTAACAGTTCCTCTGTGTTTGCTCAAGTGAACAGGAAAAATGACAGCCTGCATTTCTAAATGTGTTAACACAGCACCCTGGGAAAGCACAGAGAAAACACCACATGCATTCCCTCACATATGGCCTTCATTCTGCCTTGTATTCTTGACACATGACATTGTGCTGGGTGTGGAAAGGAACCTAGGCTGGTATGTTCTCTGGACAAGGGCAGTTCCCAGAGCTGCACATGGGGCCATAGAATGGGGTCCTCAGCAGGGTTGTAGGCCTGCAGGGCAGGGCATCCTCAATCAGCACATGTGAATTCCACAGGAGGCCAGGGAGATGGGGACAAGGACTTCCTCAGCACCCACAGGCTCAGCACCTGTCCTCATGGCCCTTCTTCTGTGTCTCATCTCAGTTCTGACTGACACAGGCAACCTGGAGAATTGAATGGGACTCTCCAGTGCAGACTCCCAGACACCTGTTGCATGATCAGGACCTGAGTCTGCTAGGCAGGGTCAGGGAGGAAACTCAGAGCCTCCTGCCCACAAGGGTCATGGTTGACCCATCACTGATCTCCAGGCTTCACAGAGGTCATTGCTGACACTTACATGATTTAATGTTGGCCAGGCTGAGACTGACACACAAGGACCCAGAGAAACTACAAAAACCCAAACACTGTGACACCTGGAGACAGCAAGCTCTGGAGGTCTAGGAGCACCACAGCCAAGGGTTAAATCAAGGCTTGGAAGATATTCAAGGCAAGAGGCCAACAGATGGCTGAGTGGGAGCAGCCTATCTCTTGAACTCACCTCCCCAATCCAAGCAAAGCCCATTGCAGCCTCTGCCCTGCCCCACCCCAAACCCTACCCTGGAATTCACAGAACAGTGAAGGTTTAGGTGAAGCATTTCACCAAAGGCCCTGAGGAGGCCACCTCCAGCCTCTTCCCTCTGCAAGGCTGTGCACTCCTGCAGGAATCACCACCTAAGTGTGGTGCTGACAACCCATGAATTCTGGCATGCTGATTCCTGAGGTGTGGCAGGAGGAGCACCAGGCAGGAATCAGGGAGGACCCCAAGGTTACCTCCAAGTGCTTCTGAGCTGTACAATGCAAACACACTCCCTGGGAAGGATGGTGGCCCTGCCCTCTGCTCCCCACTTTTATCCTAGGCCACCCCATGCAAAGCAGCCCCATCCTCAGGCTGAAAGCCCAGGCCTGGCTGTGCAGGCCCTTCTCCTTCTCATGGGGCTTTCATTGCAGCATGGGGGTCCTGGGGCTGCCTTCTGCCTGCCATGTGTGAGAGTCCACGGATTTCAGGAGATGGACCAGGGCATGCAGTTTCTGCTGTGACTGACTGAAGGGGCTGCTCCTTGTCACAGGTGTCCTGTCCCTGGTGGAGCTGCAGAAGTCAGGACCTGGCCTGGTGAAGCCCTCATAGACCCTGTTCCTCACCTGGGCTGTATCTGGAATCTCCTGGCAGAGCTTTTGTGTGAATTGGAACCACCTGCCTCCAGGGATGTTCCTGGAGAGGGATAGAAGGACAGATATTGATGGAAGCAGACACCATTAAAAACCATGTCTGAGTCCCTGCTGGAGCTCAGTGCTCTGTGATGGTCCTGAGCACATGCTGGTCTTTCCCCAGGTGTCCTTGGTCAATGGCAGGTTCAGGGGTTGGGACCTACACTGGTATAGAGTCAGCATCACCAGGGACACTTCCAAGATCAGGTTTCATTAGCACTGGACTCAATAGCAGGAAACCAGAGGATATAACTGTGTATTCTAGTGGGAGACACAGTCACCTTCCTGCAGGTGGAGCTTAGGACCTTCAGGGAGCTGTGAACTGCAGGGTATGTCCTAACAGGTAGGTGGCCAGGAGGACCAGCAGGGTCTTGAGGGCTAGCAGTGAGCCCTGGACCAAAAGGGTAGGTCAAGACGTGCACTCAGGTGCAGCTCAGGAGCAGAAGTAGATTCAGGACCACCATGGGACCTCAGGGCCAGGAAGGGTTACTTAGGATCAGCAGGGAGATCAAGACCTGTGGAGAGTATTTAGGATCAGCAGAGGGATCTCAGGACCAGCAGGGACTTCATGTCCAGGAGTGGGACCCTGAGGAGCAGGAGAGGACAGTCAGGAGTAGTAGAGGGAGGACAGGACCAGCAGGGGCACATGGGAGCAGCAGGGAGCCCAGAACACAGAAGGTGAGGAGTGTTGGGGATGGTTTTGTTGTGTATATTGTGGTTTCTCTTTTCAGCTGCGCAATTCCTCTAGCCTTCTGTCTAACTGCATTCACAATCTTTATCAATCTTATTTTCAGTAAATAATGTTTGGCTTTTCTACACTAGATTCATATTCCTGTGATGCTTAACCCATTTCTGAAACTCGCCCAGAGTTCTGAGTCCTGATGACTGTACAGGTTGGACTGAGGGGACTGTTAGACATTATGTAAGTCTCTCTTATGTGGTGCAGACAGAGGAGGAGCCACAACATTTTTTGAAGTAGGATCACAGGAACATGGAGAAGAACATGAGGATGTCCTGCTCCAGACTTCTAGAGCAAGAGTGTCCCAGCCCTGGAGGCCATGGCAAATCTCCCCAGCCCTGGAGCCAGGAACAACTCAAGTTCAAAACTGTTTTATTTTCTCAGTTGTCCATTGTCATGAGCTGTAAGGGAAGGAACTTCCCACCCAGGGCCCCATTCCCAGGAGCTTCCCTCCAACCCGTCCTCTTGTTCCTGTCTCATCCTGTGAACAGATGTTGATTTGAGCAGCCATGGAGGGCCACGTTCCCTGCACTGTCTGTGCACTGTGAGAGGGTTGTTTGCAATGGCCCTTACGGGTTTCCCACATGCAAGAAGGAAGGGTTTAGAAAAAAAGCAAATGAGTGAAAGAAATTCTTTGCAAAATCACAGCAAACTTCGCTATGGTTCCTGTGTTAATTGATCAACGAGGCGAATCGTACATTCATTGGAGTAGTAATCACCTGAAAGGGAGGCCACTGAGGAAAGCCCCAAAGCCACACAGCTCAAGGCTGGAGAACTCGTGGAGGAAATGAGAGGGATGATATGTAAGATCCAAGAAATCTAGATCAAAACAGAAAAGCAGGAGTCAGCCACAAGTGAGGCTGAGTGTCAATGCTGTGCGTGGGGACATTACCTCAACAGGACATTATGAGGAGCTGCCTGGCTGGAGCCCACAGGGTCACACCTGGCACAGGAGAGGTGGGGAAGACTCAACTGGAGGGATGCAGGTTTCCAAAGTCAGGAGGTGAGATCCTCTCAAACAGTTCCCATTTTGTTTGACTGCAGGACAAGCTTCAGATGATGTTCAAGGATTTGGAAACTTCGCCTACAAAGCCCTCAGGACTTGCAGTTGGTAGAAACATGAAGACAAGCAAGGTATAACCTGAGCAACCCCAGCACCAGGAGGTGGGTGTCTGCAGGTTTAGTATTTGCAGTGAGGTCATGATCAACACCAGAGTGAATAAGGAGAAGACCCCACATGTCTTATTAGTGGGTTGGGTTCACTCAGTTAGGCAGGAGATAAATTCCTGAATCCTCAACAGGAGATCAGCACCTACACCTGTCCTCTCAGTGAATTCCCTGACTAAGGAGAGTGTCCACTGTGTCCTCCAAATGATGGTGCTGTGGGCAGGGCAGTTCTCACTGCAGTGATGCTGCCAAGGAGGGATCCCTGGGCCTCTCTTCCTCACTCAGCTTGCCCTGCATGCCCTCCCTGTCTGCTGTCAGCCTGGCTCTGCTGCTCTTGGTGGACTCAGGGGTTCTCAGCCTCAGGCTGCAGGTGAGAGCTGCCTCTGCTCCCAGGACCCTCAACCTGGCCCAGTCCCTCCCATGCTGTCATCTCATAGTGGAGACCAGAGAGCAGGACAGATGAGTGGAAGAGCTCAGGGCAGATTCCAGCCCACTCCTGTCCACAGGCATTGACTGAAAAGTCAGGAGGACAAGCAGGTGAGAACGTGGAGAATAGGGCAGTGGGCACACAGCTGGAAGCCACCTCCTCTCCTAATACCCTGTTCCCTCCTCTTTGCAGTCTGTAGTCCCCAGAACATGAAGAGATGACAGAGAAGAACCAGCCAAGAGAACAAAGGGAGGCTATATTCCTGGACATGGGGAACACCACCCTCAGCCCTGTGATCTTCCTCAGTCATCACTCAGGGCTCTTCCTTCAGGGCTGGGAGTTGAACTTGGGGCCTCTTGAATGCTAGGCAAGTTTCTGCCACTATGAGATTCCATCCAGGTCCAGGGAACAATAGCTGGGGGAGGCAGTGCTGGGATCAGGAATGTGGGCTCCTCCTATGACCCCCTTCCAGCATCTGGTAAAACAACTGCTCTCTTGTTACAGGAAAAGCTGTATGTGGGTTCAAGGCAGGAGCACATCCCAGGAGCACTAAGAACCTGGGGAACTTGGCCTCATTCTCTCCAGATATAAGAAAAGCCTCACCCACATGAGAATTCCTCCTCTTGCTCTGGGTTCAAATGCCCTCTGGGTGTGGGAGCTCACAGCTCTCTGCTCACACAGGGCTGAGGGCTCTGGGAAGTCAGGTGTGGTCTAGAGGATGAGGCTGCTGGGTCTTCTCCTGTGCCTGGTCACAGCTCCCCTATTGAGTGTCCCCAGGGTCAGAGCTGGGTCCATAGGGAGGCTGTTACAACAGGTGACTGACAGGGTCTGTCTGTCTGTCCTTGTCCACAGGTGCCCTGTGCCAGGTGCAGCTACAGAAGTCAGAACCTTGCCTGGTGAAGCCCTCACAGATATCGCTCACCTGTGCTGTATCTGGATTCTCCATTATAAACAGTTATTACTGGTAAAGCTGGATCCATCAGACCCCAGAGAAGGGGTGGGATACATAAGCACCTGACTTATGATGGCAGCACTTACTACAGCCCATCCCTCAAGAGCCGAGTGTCCATCTCCAGAGACACATCCAAGGACCACTTCTCCCTGCAGCTGAGCTCCCTGACCACCCAGGACACGGCCACCTATTACTGTGCCAGAGACACAGTGAGGGGACCTCAGTGTGAGCCCAGACAAGCACCTCCCTGCAGGGTGCCCAGGGCCAGCAGGGGGCGCTCAGCACACAGGGAGCTCAGGGTCACCTTCAGAGCAGCCTGGGAGAAGGGTGGATGGTTTCTCTCCATGTGATCAGGGACTGCCTTGATCCCATCATGTGAATCTAGGGGATTTATCTGCCTCATGTCATCCTGATCTGTTCTCTTATGGGGTCAGGAGTGCCTCTCTTCAACAATCTCAGGACAGGCTGCAGAGTGACTGGGAGCATCTAGTGTCCATGTGTACATATACATTGGTGTTGTGTGATGTAAGAGTGTCTGAGTGTTCTGTGCACCTGCATGTCTGTGTGTCCCTATGGGTGAGACCCCTGCAAGACAGATTCTGCTACTTTATCACATTGCTTCCCATGAGCACCATCCTGCTTCCTCCTCCAGCCAGACAGTTGCTGGGAAGTTGCAGAGGATCCTCATGGGGAGAGCTCTGCAGGTTCTCAGACACCTGGACCCATCACATCCATGAACCTGCCTGGTGTTCTTTACACACTGAATTGGGCTCACATCTCTGCAGGGCAGGTAGGTGTAAGTTCACACCATTGTGCAGCCTCACCTTACAGACCAGATCCTGGGATCCCAGAGATCTCAGACACACACACACACACACACACACACACACACACACACACACAAACCTGAATTGGAAACCAGTGTGTGCAGCTCAGCCTCCCACACAGTGCCCTTAGCTGTCATCATGGAATCATCTACTGACAACAGGGTTCTCCTGGTGACTGCACACCTGCCCGCCTCCTTGGCCACATCTCCACCTCCTCTGTCCCTGATGAGCTCTCCCCACCCTGGGTCAGGCATTGCCTGAGGTTTCCCTGGGCAGGTCTCATCCTGATGTGGATGAGGGGTCCACAGTGTCCTGCTGCTGCTCTGCTCCACCCCAAGTCCATGGCAGTCTCTGAATCAGCCTGGGTGTCTGCAGGGCAGTGGGACTTCTCCTGGCTCCTGTTGGTAGGGGACTCAATTCTGCTCACATCTCACTCTTAAGACCCCAAATATCAGTCCTGCTGAATCTCAGGGACACTGGTGCACACCATAAACTTCACCACAGCTCATCCCACAAAGGGAGCTTGCCGTGACTCTCCTCACTAACCTGGAATCCCAGAGCACATCTGGTCTCAGTGTGCACAGCGGACACTTCTCTTTCCTCACAGAAGTGTCCATAGAATGTGGGGTGAGTGATCTGAGCGTGGACCTAGGGAGGTGCAGGGTCCTTCCGGGAGAGGCAGGACCAGGACAAGGGCAAGGTCACACACCATTGGGAACTGGATCCCAGCTCTGCCCATCCAGAGGTCCTTGAAGATGAGGCTCAGCCAGGCCTGGCAGGTGACTCCCGTAGCAGTTCTGTGAGTGGGCATCTTGGGCTTCTAGGGGTTCAGGACATGGGGAAAAGTGGCAGCAAGAATCCCTGGGATGCCAAAGCATTGTGACAGGCCCACAGACATCCACAATTATGAAGAAGTCAGTCCTCCTCCTGTGAATCCTCCTGATGGCCCAGCTTTTACCAAGATCATGGACCTCAGGCTGACCTGCTCTGACAAACTCAACCAGTCTCTGCATCACCCATTAACACCTTTCTATCTTCTATCACATTCCATTCTAACCTGTTCTTCTCTTCTCCCCCATGTTTGTGTCTGTGTGTGTGTGTATTCACACAGGTCCTTCTATTTGTAATCTGTCACTCAACTATCATTATTTTAACAGATAAACAGAATGGAATCCTGTCCCTCATGACCATGGGCATGGACCTGGAGCTCATGCACCTACTTGACATAGTCATAAAGAGGGAGACCATCACCACACCAGCACTCATGTGGGGAAGCTACTGCATCAGGCTCCTGGCAAGACAGAGGACCAGTGACCACTGGAGATGGGAAGGTGCAGGAGGGCAAGGGTGAGGGTGGCATGGGTGGTGAGTATCACATGCAGAGAGGGCCTTGTCCTGGTGCTCTGCAGCTCACAGTGACCCTGTGGCCACAGCCAGGCTGTGCTTCACAGTGACTGGAGCAGAGCAGCTGGGGGACTCCAAGAACCAAAGAGGGACAGGTGATGGACAGCTGGTGTGTGCAGCTGGGGTTCACCATGATGCCTTGCACCCATGTGTCAGGGTGCTGTCCTCTGCATCATAAGAACTCAATTCCATGAAACTATGAAAATACAGCTGGAATCAACAGCTTTCCTACACCACCTAACCCAACTGATCTCCTGTCAAAGGAAAAGCTCCACTTGGGTTCAAGGTGGGAACACATCTCAGGAGCACTGAGGACCTGGGCAACCTGGCATCAGCCTCTCCAGATATAAGAAGAGCCTCATCAATATGCAAATATCTCCTCCTCCTCTGGGTCCAAATGCCCTCTGGGCTGTGGGAGCTCAAAGATATCTGTTCATACAGGGCTGAGGTTTCGGGGAACACAGGTGTGGTCTAGAAGATGAGGCTGCTGGGAATTCTGTGTCTTGTCACAGCTACACCATTGAGTGTCCCCAGGGTCCATGAGGATGTTGTGACTGCATGTGACTGACAGGGTCTGCCTGTACTTGTCCCCAGGTGTCCTGTTCCAGGTGAAACTGCAGGAATCAGGAGCTGGCCTGGTGCAGCTCTGGGAGACCCTGTCCCTCACCTGTGTTGTCTGGATCCCCATCACAGCAAGAGGTTATGGCTGGTGTTGGATTCATCAGCCTCCAGGGAAGGGGTAGGAGTGGATTGGGTCATCCATGGAGTGATGGTAGCACTAACTACAGCCCATCCCTCAAGAGCTGAGTGTCCATCCCCAGAGACACATCCAGGAACTAGTTCTCTCTGCAGCTGTTCTTCCTGACCACCCAGGACATGGCCACCTCTTACTGTGCCAGAGACACAGTGAGCAGACCTCTGTGTGAGCTCAGACACAGTCCTCCATGCAGGGGACCCAGGGCCATCAGGGGGCACCCAGTACCCCGGGAGCTCAGAGTCACCCAGGAGCAAGTGCAGATAGAGAAGAGAATCTTCACCACAGTCCTGAACTCCCTTGCCAGGCAGCTCCTCATGAGACCACCAGCCATGGTGGTTCTAGAGGAGGCTCCTCCTCCTGGACACCACTCAGGTCTCCTTGTCCAGGTCAGGTGATTCTGGATCCCTCTCACTGCAGACTGCATAGCCACATCTAATGTTGGCACTTCTGTACAATGACATGAACTGCACTGTGCCATCATGTGAGCTGTGGGAAATCTTCATGGCTCTGGGGTCCCACAACACTCATAAGGGTCTCCATGTCCTCCCAAGGTTTCCTCCCAATTCAGTGCTCCGGTGACCTTCCTGTGACTGATCTGTGCACTGGGCACACGCAGATGTCAGAACCCACTTGTACCAGAGACTCCAGCCACAGGGGACCTTTGACAACAACAGGGGACAGTGTGTCTTGTCATGTTAATGAGCAGTTCCTTGTGCTGCCATCAGGTGTTGGAGACCATGGATGCAGCTGATCTAAAGTCACTGTCAGCAGGCACAGCACGGAATCCTCTGTCCCCAAACATAAGCAGGACTGAACTGAGAAATGGTCACAGGAAGCCTGAGACCTGGTCATAACCCACAGAAATGTGTGTGTTCAGAGTGAGCTGTGGTGTACGTGAGCGACCTAACACTCAGGATGGGCTGTGACACCAGAACATCACACCCAGGGCTCCAAGTGGTGGAGACACCCCCTCCTCATGCAGCTGTGCATGGCTTGTGGACAAGGGTCACCTGAGCAAGGTCTTGGAGAAAAAGGAGTCCCTAGGTAAAGATCCAGGAGGGAGGGCAGTCAGCTCTGCATGGACTGTGCGAGATGCAGGTCTGTTGGTTCTGCCCCTGGACTAAGGACCCTGAAGACACACTCTGCCCAGGATCGATGTGCCCACCCCCATTGTGCTGTGAGGTGTCCATGAGCCTGAGAGTCCCAGGACACCTGTCTGCTGGGGAGAGGTAGCTTGGAGCCTGCCTGGGTTTCCAGCACTGTGACTGGATTCCAGGGTCACAGAGATGGATGCCCTGGGCTGTGTTCCTGCTCATATCAGTGCCCACCTGTCCTGAGAGTCCAGCTCCCCTGTGGGTGAGGATCAGCATCAGCCATGTTTATATTGCAGATTCCTCTAGGCTACTCCAGGTTCAATCCAGAAAATTAAATCTTTTTATTTTCAGAAATATGTCTTGATACCTTTATCATTGATTTCATATAAAAATTTTGCAATTTGCTCTCTTAGTTTTGTATTTTGTTATGACTTATGCCAATTATGTTTCTTTTAATATTTCCAAGTTTTAATCACATAAATAGTGCCTGAGACAATTATAAGTATAGAGAATTATTGGTTATTTTGTCATATTCATGGAAGATATCCAGGAGATGAATCAAATGAACAGCAGCGAAATTGCTCTGCATATTGAGCAGATCTGGAATTACTGAATGTGGCATAATTTTTTCAAATTTTTACCTATCTTTCTTTATACAAAATATAAATACAATGATTTTCCTTCATAGTAAGACCTTGCAGCCCTAGAAACAACTTTCTAGTTCCTCATTTTTTTTTTTGTTCAGCAAACAAAAAGATTATTGCATTTGAATTAAGAGAGAATTCTCACAGTGGTTTACATTCTCTCAAATGTACATATTGGAATGTCAGTATTTGCTCTGGGGGCCTCTGTCTGTTCATTCCTAACTTTACCTGGTGGATGCTGGGACCACTTTCCCTAACGTGAGGCCCCTCAATTGCACATAATCTCTGTTTGATTCCTTCAGACCTTTCCTGTTTACACCATTTGCACCCAGTTAAGTAAATTAGATTTAGTGATTCAGTAGTAGATACACTTTGAAGGACCTCAATAAACAATGATGTGTTCTAGGCTGGTGTCTCTCCCAGGTGACGGTGTTGATCACCCACATTACTAAGAATGTCAGCATCTCTCTCCAGCAGACACACAGATGCTGATTCCAGCTGTATTTTCATAGTTACGTGGAATTGAGTTCTTCTGACACAGAGGACAGCACCCTGAGACATGGGTGCAAGGCGTCCTGGTGAACCCCATCTGTGCACACCAGCTGTCCATCACCTGTCCCTCCTTGGTGTTGGGAGGCCCCAGCTGCTCTGCTCCAGTCACTGGGAAGCACACCCTGACTGTGGCCACAGGGGCACTGGGAGCTGCAGAGCACCAGGAAAAGGCCCTCTCTGCATGTGGTCCTCACCACCCACTCCACTCTCACCCTCACCCTCCCTGCACCTTCCCATCTCCAGTGGTCACTGGTCATCTGTCTTTCCAGGAGCCTGATGCAGTAGCTTCCCCACATGAGTGCTGGTGTGGTGATGGTCTCCCTCGGCCTGACTATATCAGGTAGGTCCATGAGCTCCAGGTCCATGCCCATGGCCAGGAGGGACAGGATGCCATTCCTTTTATCTGTAAAATATTTCCTCCTGTACAAGGGACACATGTCCTTTATCCATCTACCCCTTGAATGCCTTCTAATTGTGGAAAATGTTTGAACACCCATGGAGTAGAGTTAAGGAAAGATCTCTTGAACTCCATATCCCAACCTCTGTGCACACTGGGCAGAGGTGCTGTCCCTAAGCCTCTGACTGTTCACCCCATGTCTCTGCTGGCTTCAAGCCACGCTGCACAGGGTGTGGTGTCCCCTCCATTGCTCTGAACCTGTAAATGGTGGCCCTACAGTGCTGGGGTCAGAGGGGACCTTGCTCACAGACTCCAGTAGCCATAATGTAGGGGAAATCTATGTAGGTGCCACACATGGGAAAAAGGTCAGCCTTATCCTCTGGGCGACACAGGGTATCCTCTCATATTCAGATGGAGGAATATCCCCCTCCTCAGCTCCGACATCCTGTGTGGTTACAGAGTTAGACCCATGGATGCTTCTAGGATTGCCCCTTGTGTGATATTCTAGCACCCAGATCAAAGCTGGCACAGACCAACAATCTAACCAGTCCCAGGACTTCATCCACAGGTGTGGTTGTTTACCTTGGCCACCTCAGGCCCAGCACCAGCGTGTGCTGTGTCCAGTCAGTGCTGCTCTGAGCAGCTCCTGAGGCTGATGGTTTACATTGAGAGGGCTGGATTGCAGCAGGTTCTGGAGACCAGGGATGCTAATATCATGGTGCTGCTCCTGAACCTGGGCCTTCCTGAGGCTGCATCCCTACATGACAGGAAGGCCAGAGGCAGGAAAGCAAGGTGGGACTGGAACTCCTGAGTGATGCTGGGGTCACAAGGGAATCAGCATGCCAGGAATTCACTCTCCCAGGCCTTGAGGAACTTCACTGTTATGGTGGTATTGATTGCACCCATGGGGGAAACCAGAACACATGTCAACTGCTATATACCTGATCATTTTGATTGATCAATATGTAGTCAATTTCACAAGGTTCTGTGGGCATTATGTTAAACCATGGCCTCAATGAAAGGCACCAATTTTTAATGGAAACAACTGCTCCAGTCAGGGCATGCACCTCTACTGGGTCTGGGAGTGCAGGGCAATCACAGCTAAGTGACCTTATGGTCCATTAGTGCAGCTGCACCCCCCACACTGACCTCTGTGAGAGGCCAGAGCATCTCCACCATGAGCCATGCAGGATGCACAGGGCTGCCTCCACCAGGGGACCTCCCTTCTCCTATGATGGCCTCAGCTCACAGAGACCCACCTCACAGCAGGTGGTCAAATGGTGCCACCTGGAGCTCCTACCAGGTGCCACCTACCACTGACAGGGACTCACTTGATTAATCCTGCTTAAGTCCAGGACCCTTGAGTGGTGACTTGCCCTCATCTGGTTGACCCTGTGTGCATCACTTGCTTCTCCTACACTAGTTCTGCCCCAGAACCACAGGACAAGGAGCCCAGTGTCTGACCACACTTGACATCCTGCCCAGGTGATCAGGGACCAGGGCATCTGGCTGACCTGAGGACCATTAGGAGTGATTCTGCTAACAGCAGCCTGGGATCCACCTGCTCTGCCCCAGTCAGACTTCCCCAGAGACAGAGAGACCCAGAGATCAGGAGGCCAAGGCTGGAGTGTCCACAGGTGTTATGGAAGGGCTGCACAGTGTCCTTCAACTTGTTCCAGGAAGGGGAAGACACCCAACCCAGGTGCACTGCAGGGAGGCCCCTGGCATCTGGGAGGCTGCAGCTGCTGCAGACAGTGGGGTGGTGAGACCTGTGCATGGGGCCACAGCACTCAGGTCTGCAAAGCAGTGGGGAGAGTGAGGACCAGCTGAGCCTCCACATTTGTGGTCCCAGCTGGAGGACCTTCCTCCTCTGCACCACCACAGACTGACACCTGAGAGGATGGGAGTGCAGTGACCCTGCCTCCACCCGGCACCATCCTGGTGGGGATGAGGGCACAGTGTGCTCACCCTCCAATAGGCATCCATGTAAGTGGGAGGTGGGCAGTTGTCATGTATCAACACAGCTGCTTCAGGTCAGCCAAGGTGCAGAGGGAGAGGGAAGCCAGAGGCACACAGTTTCCTGAGAAGAGGCACAGAATTCTGCAGGTGACCTGTCATCCACAAGGATCTTCATGGACCTTAGATGAACTCTGGGTGCAGCAAGCCAACACCCCAGTCTCCATACAAGAAGGGGCTCTAGACACCCCACACCCTGTCCTGCCCTTTCCTGAGCTGGTTCATAGAGCAGAGGATGCAGAGCAGAGAAGCTCATGCCTAGACACTGGGCTATTCCTCTCACTTTCACCTTCCTGGACAGTTTGAACAACACATTGAATATTCTTATTTAATCTTTCATGAATAAAATGTCACCAACCATCTCCCACATACTCCAGTTTGCACTGTGCACAGACATCCCTGAGGGCTCCACCCAGAGCTGCTATATAGCAGGAGGTATGCAAATAGGGCCTCCCTCTGCTCATGAAAACCAGCCCACCCTGACCCTGCAGCTCTGCACAGGAGCCCAGCCCTGGTCTCCCAGCTCATCCCACTCAGTGGCCAGGACAGAACACAGCCTGCCCACCATGGACTCTGTGCTGAGCTGGGTTTTCCTTGTGGCTGTTTTCAAAGGTGATTAATGGAGAAGAGAGATCCTGAGTGTGTGAGTGATCAGGAGTGAGAGAAAGAGTGGATGAGTGAGAGTGTCCTGACCTCTTGACCCCCAGGCTGCCTCTGTGTTTGCAGGTGTGCAGTGTGACGTGCAGCTGGTGGAGTCTGGGGGAGGCCTGGTGCAGCCTGGGGGGTCCCTGCGACTCTCCTGTGCAGCCTCTGGATTCACATTCAGTAACTATTGGATGCACTGGGTTCGCCAGGCTCCTGGGAAGGGGCTGGAGTGGATTGGAGTAATGTACATTAGTGGTAGCACCAACTACCCAGACTCTGTGAAGGGGCGATTCACCATCTCCAGAGACAACTCCAAGAACATGCTGTACCTGCAAATGAGCAGCCTGAAAGCTGAGGACACTGCCATCTATTTCTGTACCAGAGACACAGTGTTGGGATATCATTGTGAACTCAGACAGAAACCTCCCTGCAGGACACCCAGGGCCAGCAGGGGGCACTGAGCACACAGGGAGCTCAGGGTCACCCAGGAGCAGGTGCAGAGGGAGGAGAGAGCAGTTTACCTCAATCGCTGAGGTTCCTTCCAACCAGCACCTGCCCTGACACCATCTAGTTTGGA
>JAJEJO010049881.1:0-11794 GCA_020662805.1 Glaucomys volans
CTCCCCCTGTCCTTAAGGGCCCTGCACCTCCCTCCCAGGCACTCTGAACAGCCCTGGAGTGCAGGATCAATGATCTCCATCTTGTCCCTCTGATCAAGGCTTAACAAGGGAGGCTGCGCAACTGGTCCTGAAAGGCACCCCCATCCCTCTGGAAGGGACACAACCTAATTCTGTGTATAACCTGTTTGTCTCTCTCTTTCCCCTGAA
Organism: Glaucomys volans; assembly: GCA_020662805.1. Classification (NCBI taxonomy): domain Eukaryota; kingdom Metazoa; phylum Chordata; class Mammalia; order Rodentia; family Sciuridae; genus Glaucomys; species Glaucomys volans. Next base: position 208 of record JAJEJO010049881.1, read on the forward strand.
ACTCCCTAAGCCTCTACTCTTTGTGGTATATGAGTGCAATCTGAGCAGTTTTTTAGGCCCAGTGTTGTCTTTAGCCAAATATAACCCTCCAGTCCCTGGCGGGAAGAAGCTTCCTGTTACACACACCTGTGCCTGGTACACCTGTGCCTGGTCCATTACTGCAAGGACGATATGCAGGCAGCCTCCTCGCAGTCCAGACTCCATGCGTAACCCACTTCTCCTCCTAGGATCCAGGGGAAGCAAACCCACAATGCCGACGCTATGTGCACCTCCAGCCATGCAGCGAGGGCGCTCCTCTGCCTTTGAGGCCCAGGGGCTGCACAGGGTGCTTGCCAGCCACCTGCTGCCTTGTGGCCTGTTGGGAGATGCCACTCACCGTCATGATCTAAGAGGACCTATTCCAGGGCTTGATGACGAATGGGCTGTGGCGGCAGCACCACAAGCTCCTGCTGAGCTTTCTGCTGGGTGGTGTGGTGTCTCTAGCTGGAGAATGGGGCACACCTACTGGGAGCCTTGCATATCGTGACAGGTGAGCGCAGGCGCAACCAGAGGTGTGGTCAGGCGCTATGCCAAAGGAAGGCGCTGGAAGGAAACTGGGTGCGTGACCAGGGGTGAAAAGGAGACCCTGGGCATAACCTAAGGGAGGAGCCCAAAAAGGATGTGGGATGTGCGCATGCTCCAGTTTGGGGCAGCAGCCCACTGAAGGTTCTCCGAAGTATGTGCGCCTCCCAGAGATGAAATAGGACATTCTTGGCACGCGCACACTGACAAATAGAGGGGTAGAGGGGCTACCTTCTAGAGGCTGGGGCTGGAGTTCTCTACTTAAAAAAGACACTTTGTGATTTTTAAAAAGGTTTTTGTTGTTTTGTTTTTATCCCCAAACAGTGCTTTTTGTGGGTGTTATTGCTTTCCTTTTGTTTTTGAGTACTGGGGATCCAACCCAGGTACATTCTACCTCTAAGCTGCAGCCCCAGCATGCCCACCCCGCCCCCACTTTTAATTTTCTGACAGGGTCTGACTAGGTTGCAGAGCCCTCACACTTAAGATCCTCCTGCCTCAAACTCCCAGGTACCTGGGGTTACAGGTGTTTGTCATATTGTTTTAATGTGCTTTGCGTCTCCCTCCACAAAGCACTGGGGTGTAGAGGGGTGTCCCCCATAAGAAGTCATCCGTAGTGTGAACAAAATTGTGTCACAATTACTTTTGTCTGTTGGCTTCTCTTTAACTCTCTTTCTCTCCAACTCATTACTTGAACAAATAATTATTGACCATTTGCTCTGTACTAGGTACAAGCTGTGCAGCCAAGAGCAAATCACATAAATTTGGTTTCCTCTTTTGTAAAGTGGGGATAGTAATAATATCTAGATCCTTGAGTTGCTGGGCATTGGATGAGTTACTTGTAAAGCACTTAGAGGCTGAAAAACAGTCAATGTTGTGTCAATGTTTGGTGTTACGATGACCCAAGATGGCCTCTGCTCCTGTGGGACTCTCCCACATACAATTATAACTGGGCAAGTGCTGGTCAGGGACATTACGTAGACCCTGTGCGTGTACAACAGGGGGTCCTAGTGAAGGGGACGAGGTGGACATCAAGGAAAGCTTTCCTGAGGAAGCTGAGATGGAAGCCTCTGGTTGTTGTAACCAGATGAAGGATGAAGAGGGCTTGGGGCAGCTGTTGGGACAGAGGAAACAGCTCCTGCAAAGGCCTGAGGAGGGAGTGTGGCTGCTTAGAGAAGCCCTAAGGTGCTGAGTCCAGTGTAAGAGGACAAGATGGGTAACAGGGCTGGCTTGGTGTCATGGTGGTGGTGTGTGCACATTCACTGACTTTCTCCCTGGTCTTTCTAAAGGCTGTGACCTGGGTTCCCAGAGACACTTGGGCCGGCAGCTCTCCTGAGAATCTCCAGTGCCAGTGTCTTACCTGAGGCTGAAATGGTGTTTTCAGGGACAAACACCTGAAAGGGCACCTAGCACAGGGTCTGGTGTAGTAGCAAAAGTGGGTTCTCCTGAGTGTGTCTGCCTTCAGCCTCCAACCACCCCAAGGTGCCCCAGAGGTCCCCTGGTCAGCCCTTGTATGCCCTCCTCCCCCTCCACTCCTGCCTCCCCGCGGGTCCGGGTCTCCGTGGCACTACAACCCGCCTCACCTGTGCTCTCCCCCGCAGACCACAACGCGAACGCCATGGCTGAGATGGTGCTCAAGAACTTCTGGAGGGGCGATGCGGAGCGGCAGGCCTGGGGCTATGGCCTGGACTTCAGGGGCTCTTTCCCCGGCCGGGTGACCTGCTCAAGCACCTGGAGGCGGCACAGCCCTTGGCGGTGCTGGACCTCCTGCACTTGGCCAAGCGCCTGCCGCTGGCCCTGGCCGCGAGGTCCCCACGCCCCGGCGCTGCTCCCTCTGCGGGGCGATGGCCAGCCGCACGCTCTGCCAGGCCTCGCACTCCTGGACGGCCTGACCCGCGGCCGGCCCTGCTTGGCCTAGGCAAGGGCCATCCAGTGCTGGAGGAGCAGACACTGGGTCCCAAGAGCGTCCCCGCTGCAGAGGCCCTTGCTGCCCTCTAGCGGCTCTGAGCTCGCTGGGATCTGGCACCTGGGCGGGCAGGCTGCCTGTAAATAGCGCTGTGAATAAAGCACCCTGAGCTGCCTGTGTCCAAGGGCAGCTGGGAGGGAACGGGGTCCAGGAACCCTGTGGGAGCTGAGCTCCAGAGGCCTGGGGCCCAGGGAGGGGGGGCCCGAAACCTGAGCTCAGAGCGCCTGGGGTTTGGGACCCGTGCTGAGCACCTCTGTGGGGCTCTGGCGATCAGATGGTCCTGAGCCTCTGAGAGTTCCGCAGTGAGATAAGCAAAGTCAAGTGAAGTGATGGACGCAGGCCCCAGGCACCATGAGGATGCGTCCCTTCCAGTGCTCGCATCCAGCAGGAGCCACACCATCTCCTTCCGTCTGCACTCCACCTCCTACCTGTAGCTGAGCCTCAGTAGCTTGAGCTGGGGCACCGCCATGGTCCACTTGGCTTCAGAGCTCCCTTCCCTCACCCTGTCCTATTCCTCTCCGTCCCCACCTGAATCTATCTTGCTGCCTCTGTCATGGGTGAAGAGGGCTTGGGGCCTCCCAGACCTCAGGCTTTGAGGGCAGAGCTGGGTGAGCCTTTAGTAGTGACAACCTTTCTGAGCTTCAAAACTCTCCAAAGGACTTGGGAGGCTTCAAAGAGCAGAAGGAAGGGTGGACCACTTCATAGTTACTGCTGAGGTTTGGCCACCAGGGGGCTCTTGGTTTCAGGGTTGCTGCTTTGTGGTCCTAGAGGAGGTGAGGTTCTCAGACCCACCACACAAGCTTTGCTGGGCTGGCTCCCTGAACAGTAATGCCCTTCCTTTCCCACCTCCCTGCTCAAATCCTCAGGGGTCCTCCTAGAAAGAAGCCTTTCCTGATTCTCTCTGCCCACCTCACCCAGGCCTGGGCATAAGGCCCTCCCTGGCCCTCAGCCCTAGTTTCTACTCTGTGGCCAGCCAACCCTTTGAGGGTATTGTTGCACCCAGCTGGACTGATCTCTGAGGGCAAAGGCTACGTCTTTCTCGCCTTCAGAAAGCATATCATTCATTTAGAAACACTTATCCAGCAAATAATAATGTATGTAGTTGTTCAAGGCATTGGCTATGATGTGTGTGTGTGTGTGTGTGTGTGTGTGAAGCTTCCAGTCTCACAGGAGAGAGACAATAGGTAAATCAATACATACCACCATGTCAGGTGATGATAAGTGCTGTGAATTTGAATAAAGGAACATGAAGGGAAAAGGTATAAAGTGATGCTATTTTAGTTTGGGGTCTCTTGAGGTGACTTCTGGGCAGTGACCAACATAAAGGCAGGTTACCAGACATGGTGGAGTAGCTGTGTCAACTGAGACCATGAGACCAGCTGGAAAAAACAAACAATACACACTCCAATCTGAAGACATTGGAGAATGGCCAGGGTGGCCAGTGTCCTAGAGAAAAGGGAAGTGCCACCTACTGCAGGGTCCAGAAGGCTAAGGAAGCAAGCAGACAGCACAGGATCAGAGGTGGACTCAAGCCTGCTTTCTGCAGTGTCATGGTGGGCTGGAGACCGTCACGCTGTCAGGAGCTACTGTGGCAGAGAACTCAAGGGACGAGAACTGAGGTGAGCCCAATGTTGTGTTTAGACTTTCCCTTGGCAATCACGGAACTGGATGAATAAAATGTGATGTTCAGGATCTCACAAGAACAGAACCAGTAAACACCCAGCCCTTTAGTTAGGACTCAAGAAGGGATAGGGATGAGAGGTAAGGGTTCATGGGAGGAAGCCCACCCCCACAAAGACCAGCCATGGCTTCAAACTCAATCCTGGACTGGAGGGAGCACATCTATCCCTATGCTATCTGCTTGCCAAAAGGCAAAAAGGGTGTTCCTGGCACATGGGCCACTTATGTTTAATTAAAGTTAAATTTGAAACTCATTCCACAGTCACTGTAGATGCCTTTCAAGGGCCACAGAGTCACACGTTGCCATGGCCACCATGTTGAACAGCACAGACCTTGGCATGATTCCACCACCATTGTGCAGTACTGCGCTAGACTGTCCTTGAATCTGGAGGAAGAATACTTCAGCCACCACTCCAGAACATTTCTACAACTTTTTAGACAAAAATACTGCACATTCGATAAATAAATATTTTAGCAAGCATGCTGGAGATATGACACAACAGCTGAACACCAAGAGGAAAACAGCCAACATTGATGCCCACAGTCCCTCCACATAGAGGAGGCCTGGCCTGGCTTCAACTGTCATAATGCATCCAAGAAAATAGGGACTGGAAAACCTCACCACTGAATTGGATTACATTTTTAAAAGAAGCAGGCGAGTGCCAGCTCCTGTCATGATCTGGTGTACAATGTCATAACATAGGGGCACGTTGCTCTGCTTTGCTCCACAGGTGGCTCACCTCCCCACTGCCAGCCCCAGAGACCAGCACCAGCTTCCAGCCACCACTACCCAGAGCAGAGTGCTCACAGGGACAGCAGCTACAGCAGGCCACGCCTCCCACGGGGCTTCCTGTGAGCTCCCTGGGCTCCCACAGGAGCAGTGGGCATGCTTGGCTTTGCAGGTTTCTCTGCATGCTCCATGTTATCCACCTGCACCTGCACCTCAGGTGAACCGCTGGTGATGCTCTCACCCTCCTGCAGCATCTGGAACATCACCCTCAGCTTCTGCCATGTTTGGGTTAAGGGCCACATCATCTGGGAAACCCTGGTTCTCAGGCTGTACTCAGTGACAGTTTTGAAAAGTGGAGAGACAATTTTAGACTCTGGTTCAAATCATCTTTCTCCAGAGCACATCCACTCTTGCTCCTAGAAGCAGCAGGAGATCACTGCAATCTGATCACAGATTGGAAGGAGCTTTAACTTCTGTTTTTTTTTTTTTTTTGGTGTTTTTATTTATTTTTTATTTATTTTTTGGTACTGGGGATTGAACCCAGGGGTGCTCAATAACTGAGCCACATCCCAGCCCTTTTTATCTTTTATTTTGAGACAGGGTCTCATTAAGTTGCTTAGGACCTTGCAACGTGCAGAGACTGGCTTTGTACTGGAGATCCTCCTACCTCAGCCTCCCAAGCTGCTTGAGGAACAAACTCTGTCCAGATGCTTGACTTTTTTCTCTTGAGTTCCCACATTTTTCAGGTTTTTACTGTGAAAATTTTCTCTCTCCATTGACCCCAAATATTTGAACCATTGTGTCCAGCTTTTCTACTTTTTGACTGCTTGTTTTCTTCTCTGGAAAGAAGGCTGGTTTGAAATGACCTGGAAAGCCCTGTCAGAATCTTCTCACCTGAACTCGAGAATTCGCTGTACCTTCTGCTCTAGTATCTCTGTCCCTACAGTTCTAGGATGTCACCCACTGAGGGATTCCCCCATAGGCTTCTTTGTCCCATGACCAGCTGACCTGTCCCTGACACAAGAGCTGCACCACCAGCTCTGGTGAAGGTCACCCAGTAGGGGACTCAGCGGTCCCCCTGCTTGCCCTCCTCCTCCCACATCCCTCACACCCCATGTCCTTGCCCTCTTCTCCTAGGACATGCCTGTCATCCTCAGAGAGGATGTCCCTGTGTTCCACATGTAGAGCATCTCTCCTGCCCTGGGGGCAGGCAGGTGCTGGTCTGGAGGTCTCGGGGTGGGGTGGCTGGTCCTGGCATTTGTTGACACTGCAGACTCTGCCATGTGTGGCCACTGGAGCATCGGGGAGAGGATGGCCCTTCCCAGAACCAGCAAATGTGATCCGGCATCCCTGTGGCTCAGGGAGCTTGGTCTGGAGGTCCCTAAGGAGGTGGGATTGGCCCAGGGCACTCGGTTTTCTTGCTACAGCATTGACTTTGTTGTGTGTGGGCATAAGAGGGTCATGGTACTTGACGGTCCCTTCCAAAGTTCAAAAGATAAGAGATGATTCTAGAATGAAAACAAATTGGGGGTAAGGAAGGTCGGTCCTGCAGTGGATCTGCCCTTCTCACACTGCAGCTCCTTCCTACACGTTTCCTCACATTGCACCACAACAGGGAATCCAGAGACTCTCCGTGAGGTCAGTCGTACCTGGGGCAGCCCTCTCTCCCCTGCACACTCACTGAGCGGGAAGCAGCAGCATCCTGAGCTTGCAGTGGGCATGTCTGGGACTCCCAATATCACCCTTGCAGCCCCCTTTGTCTGGAGCCCCAGGGCAGATGCAGGAGGAGCAGGCAGCTGGAGACCCTTTCTGGATTGGGCTCCCCAAGCTTCTCCATCAGGGTAGCCCAAGGACTGACTACCTGGGAAATGAAACCAAGCTCCTCTCACTCCAGGTCCAGCAGTGGCCTGAGCATGGCTCCTTAAATCCCATGACCAGTTCCGATGCTGCTTCCCAGGTGTCCATCTCCACTCCCCTCAAAAGTGGGGCGCCATTGCTGCCCTCCCCTCTTGCTCCCCACTTGGAATTATTGGAGCATCTCTCAGCAGGAGAGTCTGGAAGGCTGAGACCCCCCTGAACTGAGTCTTCTCTTTCTTCTGGCCCTGAGCCCCGGTCTGGCCACCCAAAAGGCTTCCAGAAAACATGAGTGAATTCAGACTCCTCTGAGATGGTTTCCTCCCTGGTCAGAAGCTGTCACTGAGAGCAGGGGCCTGGTTCAAGCCCCAGGCTGGGTGTGACATTGTGTTTTTCCTGTGTCCATTTGAGCTCAGAACGCAGCTGGGCTGCTGGCACCTTGCAGCCCATTCTCAGGTTTCCCACGAGCCCTGCACTCACACCTTCAGAATGAGGTTTGACTTCCAAATAATTCCTCCAACCCCACAGGCCTCCCTCTTCATAGTGTCTATCAAAGCTCTTCTCTTTGCCACACCATTTCTCCCTGACTTTCTGGGTCTTCTCTGACCCCTGATGACAACTTTTTCCATCCCATGGTCCACTGAGGCCACAGGATCATTTCTGTGATCTGAATATGTACTGTTCATACTGAATGAAGAGATTAGAAATTATTTCTGTAACCATGAGCTAAAACACATCTTTCTAATTAGACTCCCAATACTTCATTCTTTCATGTGAGCTAAATCAGAACTTGACATAGAGCCAGGCATGGAATAGGGCCACAAATAATGTTCTTTTCTTTTTGTTGTTGTCAAAAAGTAGTGTTGTCCTGAGTTCTATAACAGTACAAGGAAGGGAGTTAAATCAAAAGCAAAATTCCAATGCCCTGGAAAGTGAGGGGAGGAGGGGAAGGAATCTGACAGTGGTTTTGTGGAGAGGTAGAGTGAGTCCTGTGCCTTGGGAGACATGTGTGGCCTCCCTGAAGCTTAGTGCTCTCTTCCCTATGCGCTTTCAGAGGGGAGGCTGAGGAGAAGCTTGGACCCCCTTACCAGCACATCTGCCCTGCAGGACAGATGTCACCAAACTGGTTCCCCAACTGGCTTCCTTCTGCCACCAAGACAGGCCGGACTCTATCTGCAGGGGGCACTCCATCCCCCAGGGCCTGCTGGGGCGCACCCATCCTCAGGGTTGGCGCTGTCCGTGGTCCTGGAGCACTGCTGGGCTCCCAATCCAGGAAACTGCCCAGGCTTGCCATCAGCCCAAATCCTCAGGCACCAGTTCCAGAGTCCTGGGCCCGCAGGAGCCCAGATCAGAGGGGCTTCAGCAAGGCGGGGTCCCTCTTGGAAAGCAGGATCCAGGGCAGGAAACGGGAGCAGGCTGGGCCCTCTCTGTGCTTACCCTCAAACCCTTCCCATTGCCCTGTTTCTTCCACTGCACTGGTGACAGCCTGATGAGGAGACAGGGAAGAGGAAGGAATTCTGAAGATCAGGCATGGAGTGTGCCTTGCTCTTCCCTTCACACAAGAGACCATGAGGGAGTTGTGGGTTTGCTGGTGCTCCCTGAGTGCCAGGCACAGCCAAGCCTTTCCACACACGGTTTCATTTCACCCTCTCCACCAAGGTGAGGGGTCGGTTGATAATTCTCATCTGACAGGGTGGGAAACTGAGACTCTATGTGAGGAGTGGGTTTACAGGGTCTCACATCATTTCCAACATTTTGGGCTGGGATTTGAACCCAGACCCACCTGGCACCATGGAGTGTGCTCTTGAACCCTGGATCCCCAAGGAAACAAACACTGGGTCCCCAAAAAAACCAGAGGGCAGAAGACATGCTCTGTGAGGTTTTCCATTTAAGAGGATGGACCTCAGATCATAGCTCAGCAGCTGCCCACTGGAGGGGAGTCTAAAGGGCTGAGGACGTGTCTCCAAGACCAGCTCCCGGCACCACCTTCCTCTAGTTCAGGATGCTCTGCTTCCAGCGGATCCTCAACCCATTTCCTGTTGTCAAGGAGTGATCCCCTGGGAGATCCCTAGAGGAGGAAGGCCCCCAGTGAGCTTCTGTGAGCCTCAGAGAAGCTACCAAGCTAGCCAGAACACCACCAAGAATCAGAATTTCAATGTGACCTATAGAATGAGGGAGAGAGGAAGCAGGAGACTAGGGAATAAGGTGAGTTTAAGCAGAAAGAACGTGCTGAGGTTGGTGACGATAATCAGGAGTTCTGGTAAAGTGCACCTGCTGCCTGTTCTGGGCCAGCAGCAGTGAGAGCTGTGGGTGTGTGGATGTTTCCTCGCTGCAACCAGCAGAACAGGAACTTGCCTCATGGAGTAGACTACACTGTGGGAGAGGCTGAGCTGCTCCAAACTCCCATCAATCAACAGTGAGCTCTGCCTTGGCTGCAAAGGGAGTGAGGCAGCCTCAGCCCTAACTGCAGGGTGAACCCAGCATGGCCTGCAGCCTCCGTTTCCTCCTCTTGCCCCCTAGCAGCCCTGGGCTTCTGTGAGGTGGGGAGGGACTTTGGGGACCTGGACCCCACTTCCACCAGGACTGACTTCCTTTCAGCATTCACCCAGCCCTGGTCCTCCCTCCCCTCACCAATTCAGGCTATGCCAGGCCCTTCCAGGTTCCTGGCCTTCAGTCATACAGACATTGTCAACTGGCAGGACCTCTCCCTGCACCCCACAAACAATCATCTCTGGTGGGTTTTAAACTTTGAAGGCCCTGAGTTTGTCTCAAGTGTCCTTTGACAAAACAGTTCCAATTTCAATATTGTCAAATCTGTCAAACTTCTGGATAGGCCAGATGACCTGTCCTTAAGGTTGGGCTATGTTCTCTGTTAAGAAACAATTTTTCCTCAAAATCTTCAAGAAAAGATGACTATCAGAACACCAGACATTTCCTATCTTGCAATATCTTCATATATTTTTGTCACAACAATTTACATTGCATAATTATCTCTCAGTCCCATAAGTAGAACATGAAGTCATCTTGGGACCTTCCTCTTCATGAATGACCCATCTATTGACACTTGGGATCATCTCATTTCCTGCCTTTGACTATAAGCATAATGCTCATGTATTTATTCTTCATATATATGTATACATATATATTTATATATATATGTATATATATTTATATGTATGTAAATATATATATGTATTTTAGTTGTAGGTGGACAAATTACCTTTATTTTATTTTTATGTGGTGTGGAGGATTGATCCCAGGGTCTCATGGGTGCTAGGTGAGATATGAGCCATAACCCCAGCCCCTATATATATAGTTAAATATATATATATATATATATATACACATATATATATATACACACACACACACATATATATATAATATGTATGTATAGTTAAATTAAAAAGGGGGCTTTAAAATCCTCTATGAACATAACAATGTGGTGTGTGTATTTGGTATTACCAAAAGGACTACCCAAGTTTTCTTTTTCTCAGACTTGACATAATGAAGTTTGTCTCTTTCTGCTCTTTGGAATTCTCTGGTGTTCCATTTTAGGGGTGTGTATGGTAAAGACCTTATACAGACCCACACTGACTTTGCATGATTTGACCTACAATTTTTTGACTTTATAATGGTAAAAAGCAGGATTGGGGATACTGTTCAGTGGAAGAGTGTTTGTAGATCACTTTTAACTACTGCTACACTGTTGGGTATACATTGTGATCCTGTCCTTTGAGTCATTGCCATAAAAATCAGAGCAGCAGCAATTAACTTATCAAAGTCTTTAGTAAGTAAAGACCTCTTTGTCCTGGATACTATGTGGATAGTAGGGAATATAAAATCTACTTATTCCCCTTTGTGTCTGATTGTTATCATTATCAGGAATTCTAAAACTATCTTTTACTTTTATTCTACAAGTGATAAACCTGCCCATTTTTTGGTCCAAGAAGTCTTTCTCATTGGAATGATTTCTCTTGAGTGATTTCTTCTGAATATATGTTATGCATTGATGTTAGGCGGTATTTTATTGTTTCTGCCTTCCACAGTTGCCACTGATAATTCAGCTATCAATTAAACTGCTTTTCTTTTGAGGATAATCTGTCCTTTTTCTCTGGCAGTGGCTTAGGTTTTCTCCTGTCTTTGGACTTGCCCTGACTCTGGTCTGAACTCAGTGTGTGGATGTCCCCCATGCAACTTTCCACCCCGGCAGAGCCAGAGTTTTGACTTTTATTTCCAAGGCCATGTGCAACCATGCAGAACCCAAACTCACATTCTCAGTGTGGGCAGACACCCTCCAGAATTCCATCATGCCATCTCAGATATTCGTCCTAATTCCCTGGGTTCATGCTTTCCCCAAAAGTTTGGCCTGACAAGTTCCCATTTTCCTGTTAGGTGTTCCATGCTTTCTAGTGCAGAATTCTTTACTTATTTGTTCCTTTTCCAAAGAGTTTTATTATTTTCAGCACAAGGATTGACCAGAAGGATGAAGCCTGTCATCATCAATTCCACAGTCACAGCTCACTTGTGGTGCTGAAAACAGGGTGTGGGGCAGGATTCAAGATGGCGGGCTAGAGGAAGGCTGCATTCCTACTTGCTCCGTGGATTCCTACTTGCTCAGGATTCAAACAGCAGGAATATAGCTCTCAACGAGATTTTATATTCAAATCACATATAAGAGGTCCCCAGTCGCCACTCCGGAACCAACTCTGCAGGGCTGGGCTCAGCCCTGCCGCGGGCAGCTACGACCCGGGAGCGCCAGACCCCACAGCTGCTTCGGAGTCACCGACCTGGGACTG